>JAPZAG010001530.1:0-29797 GCA_027475135.1 Bactrocera correcta | reverse complement strand
TGCACTGCCGTTATGCCGCCATGGCTTTAACCAACTTCAGATCGTTAAAGAAGGTTTATTAACTTAAATATGTTAAACTAATGAGTTGAACCATCTCGATATCGATTGCTAAATGTGTACATACAAGAAAATCGACTTTATACCTAAATATAAGATTACGGAATACTTCCAAATGCACTGCCGTTATACCGTTATGGCTTTACGTAAACTTCAGTAAGAAAAATAAGGTTAATTAACTTAAATATTTTAAACTATTGATATGAAGCGTTTTGATATCGTTTGCTAAATGTGTATATACAAGAAAATCGACTTTATACCTGAATATAAGATTACGGAATTCTTCTAAATGCAGTGCCGTTATGCCGTTATGGCTTTATGTTAACTGCAGTTCGTTAAAGAAGGTTTATTAATTTAAATATGTTAAACCAGTTATTTGAAGCATTTCGATATCGATTGCTTAATGCATATATAAAAGAAAATCGACTTTATATCTGAATATAAGACTACGGAATTCTTCCAAATGTACTGTCGTTATGCCGCCATGGCTTTATATCAACTTCAGTACGTTAAAGAAGGTTAATTAACTTAAATTTGTTAAACTAATGATTTGAAGCATTTCGATATCGCTTGCTAAATGTGTATGTAAAAGAAAATCGAATTTATACCTAAACATAAGATTACGGAATTCTTCCAAATGTACTGTCGTTATGCCGCCATGGCTTTATGTCACCTTCATTACGTTAAAGAAGGCTAATTAACTTAAATATGTTAAACTAATGATTTGAAGCATTTCGTTATCGATTGCTAAATGTGTATATACAAGAAAATCGACTTTATACCTGAATATAAGATTACGGAATTCTTCTAAATGCAGTGCCGTTATGCTGCCATGGCTTTATGCCAACTTCCGTTCGTTAAAGAAGGTTAAGTAACTTAAATATGTTAAACTAATGATTTGAAGAATTTCGATATCGATTGTTAAATTTGTATGTACAGCAAAATCGACTTTATACCTAAATATAAGATAACGGAATTCATATAAATATACTGCCGTTATGCCGTTTTTGCTTTATGTAAACTTCAGTAAGATAAAGAAGGTTAATTAACTGAAATATGCTAAACCAGTTATTTGATGCATTTCGATATCGATTGCTAAATGTGTAAATACAAGAAAATCGACTTTATACCTAAATATAAAATTATAACATTACGGAATTCTTCTAAATGCACTGCCGTTATACCGTTATTAACTTAAATATGTTAAACTAATGAGTTGAAGCTTCTCGATATCGATCGCTAAAGGTGTATATACAAGAAAATCGACTTTTTACATAAATATAAGACTACGGAATTCTTCCAAATGTACTGTCGTTATGCCGCCATGGCTTTATATCAACTTCAATACGTTAAAGAAGGTTAATAACTTAAATATGTTAAACTAATGATTTGAAGATTTTCGATATCGATTGCTAAATGTGTAAATACAAGAAAATCGGCTATATACCTAAATATAAGATAACGGAACTCTTCTACCTGCACTGTCGTTATGCCGCCATGGCTTTATATCACCTTCATTACGTTAAAGAAGGTTTATTAACTTAAATATGTTAAACTAATGATTTGAAGCATTTCGATATCGATTGCTAAATGCGTATATACAACAAAATCGACTTTATACCTAAATATAAGATAACGGAATTCATATAAATATACTGCCGTTATGGCTTTATGTAAACTTTATTAAGATAAAGAAGGTTAATTAACTTAAATATGCTAAACCAGTTATTTGAAGCATTTCGATATGTATTGTTAAATGTGTAAAAACAAGAAAAGCGACTTTATACCTAAATTTAAGATTACGGAGTTCTTCCAAATGCACTGCCGTTATACCGTTATGGCTTTATGTACACTTCAGTAAGAAAAATAAGGTTCATTAACTTAAATATGTTAAACTAATGAGTTGAACCATCTCGATATCGATTGCTAATGTGTATATACAACAAAATCGACTTCATACCTAAATATAAGATTACGGAATTCTTCTAAATGCACTGCCGTAGAAGGTTAATTAACTTAAATATTTTAAACTAATGATTTGAAGCATTTCGTTATCGATTGCTAAATGTGTATATACAAGAAAATCGACTTTATACCTAAATGTAAGATTACGGAATTCTTCTTAATGCACTGCCGTTATGCCGCCATGGCTTTAAGCCAACTTCAGATCGTTAAAGAAGGTTTATTTACTTAAATATGTTAAACTAATGAGTTGAACCATCTCGATATCGATTGCTAATGTGTATATACAACAAAATCGACTTTATACCTAAATATAAGATTACGGAATTCTTCCAAATGCACAGCCGTTATACCGTTATGGCTTTACGTAAACTTCAGTAAGAAAAATAAGGTTAATTAACTTAAATATTTTAAACTAATGATTTGAAGTATCTCGATATCGATTGCTAAATGTGCAAGTACAAGAAAATCGACATTATACCTAAATATAAGTATACGGAATTCTTCTAAATGCACTGTCGTTATGCCGGCATGGCTTTATATCACCTTCATTACCTTAAGGAAGGTTAACTAACTTAAATATGTTAAACTAATGATTTGAAGATTTTCGATATCGGTTGCTAAATGCGTATATACAGGAAAATCGACTATATACCTAAATATAAGATTACGAAACTCTTCTACCTGCACTGTCGTTATGCCGCCGTGGCTTTATATCACCTTCATTACGCTTAAGAAGGCTAATTAACTTAAATATGTTAAACTAATGATTTGAAGCATTTCGATATCGATTGCTAAATGCGTATATACAACAAAATCGACATTATACCTAAATATAAGATAACGGAATTCATATAAATATACTGCCTTTATGCCGTTATGGCTTTATGTAAACTTCATTAAAATAAAGAAGGTTAATTAACTTAAATATGCTAAACCAGTTATTTGAAGCATTTCGATATATATTGCTAAATGTGTAAATACAAAAAAATCGACTTTATACCTAAATATAACATTATAACATTACGGAATTCTTCTATATGCACTGCCGTTATGCTGCTTAGGCTTTATCTAGACTTCAGTAAGCTAAAAAGCGTTTATTAACTTAATATGTTAAACTAATGATTTGAAGCATTTCGATATCGACAGCTAAATGTGTATATACAAGAAAATCGACTTTATACATAAATATAAGACTACGGAATTCTTCCAAATGTATTGTCGTTATGCCGCCATGGCTTTATGCAAACTTCCGCTCGTTAAAGAAGCTTTATTAACTTAAATATGTTTAACTAATGATTTGAAGAATTTCGATATCGATTGCGAAATATGTAAATACAAGAAAATCGACTTTATACCTAAATATAGGATTACGGAATTCTTCTAAATGCACTGCAGTTATACCGATATGGCTTTATGTAGACTTCAGTGCGTTAAAGAAGGTTTATTAACTTAAATATATTAAACTAATGATTTAAAGCATTTCGGTATCGATTGCTAAATATGTATATAAAAGAAAATCGGCTTTATACCTAAATATAAGATAACGGAATTCTTTTACATGCAATGCCGTTATGCCGCCATAGCTTTATGCCAACTTCAGTTCGTTATAGAAGGTTTATTAACTTAACTATGTTAAACTAATAAGTTGAAGCATCTCGATATCGATTGCTAAATATGTATATACAACAAAATCGACTTTATACCTAAATATAAGTTTACGGAATTCATCCAAATGCGCTGCCGTTATGCCATTAAGGCATTATGTAGACTTACTGAAAGCTAAAAAGCGTTTATTAACTTAAATATGTTAGACTAATGATTTGAAGCATTTCGATATCGCTTGCTAAATGTGTATATACAAGAAAATCGAATTAATACCTAAACATAAGATTACGGAATTCTTCCAAATGTACTGTCGTTATGCCGCCATGGCTTTATATCAACTTCAATACGCTAAAGAAGGTTAATTAACTTAAATATGTTAAAATAATGATTTGAAGATTTTCGATATCGATTGCTAAATGCGTATATTTATACAACCAAATCGACTTTATACCTAAATACAAGTTTACGGAATTCTTCCAAATGTACTGTCATTATGCCGCCATGGCCTTGTATCACCTTCAATACGTTTAAGAAGGTTTATTAACTTAAATATGTTACACTATTGATTTGAAGCATTTCGATATCGATTGCTAAATGAGTATATACAAGAAAATCGAATTCATACCTAAATATAAGATTACGGAATTCAACTACATGCACTGTCGTTATGCCGCCATGGCTTTATATCACCTTCATTACGTTAAAGAAGGTTAATTAACTTAAATATGTTAAACTAATGATCTGAAGCATTTCGATGTTGATTGATAAATGCGCATATACAAAAAAATCGACTTAATACCTAAATATAAGATTACGGAACTCTTCGAAATGCACAGCCGTTATGCCGTTAAGGCTTTTGTAGACTTCAGTAAGATAAAGTGCGTTAAATAACTCAAATATGTTAAACTAATGATTTGAAGCATTTCGATATCGATTGCTAAATGTGTATGTACAACAAAATCGACTCTATACCTAAATATAAGATAACGGATTTCATATAAATATACTGCCGTTATGGCTTTATGTAAACTTCAGTAAGATAAAAAGGTTTAATTAACTTAAATACGCTAAACCAGTTATTTGACAGTTTATATTTCGACATCGATTGCAAAATGTGTATATACAAGAAAATCGACTTAATGCTTAAATATAAGACTACGGTATTCTTCCAAACGCCCTGCCGTTATGGCTTTATGTCAACTTCAGTTCGCTAAAGGAGGTTTATTAACTTAAATATGTTAAACCAGTTATCTGAAGCATTTCGATATCGATTGCGAAATGTATATATACAAGAAAATCGACTTTATACCTAAATATAAGATTACGGAATTCTTCCACATGTACTGTCGTTATGCCGCCATGGCTTTATATCACCTTCAATACGCTAAAGAAGATTAATTATTTTAAATATGTTAAACTAATGGTTTGAAGCATTTCGATATCGATTGCTAAATGTGTAAATACAAGAAAATCGACTTTATACCTAAATATAAATTTACAACATTACGGAATTCTTCTAAATGCACTGCCGTTATACCGTTAAGGCTTTATGTAGACTTCAGTAAGCTAAAAAATGTTTACTAACTTGTGTATATAAAAGAAAATCGACTTTATACCTAAATATAAGATTACAGAATTCTACTACATGCACTGCCGTAATGCCGCCATGGCTTTATGCAAACTTCCGCTCGTTAAAGAAGCTTTATTAACTTAAATATGTTTAACTAATGATTTGAAGCATTTCGATATCGCATGCTAAATGTGTATATACAACAAAATCGACTTTATACCTAAATATAAGATAACGGAATTCTTTTAAATGCACTGCCGTTATGCCGTTAAGGCTTTATGCAGACTTCAGTAAGATAGAGAGGTTAATTAACTTAAATATGTTAAACTAATGATTTGAAGCATTTCGATATCGATTGCTAAATGTGTATATACAAAAAAATCGACTTTATACCTAAATATAAGATAACGGAATTCATATAAATATACTGCCGTTATGGCTTTATGTAAACTTCAGAAAGATAAAGAAGGTTAATTAACTTAAATATGCTAAACCAGTTATTTGAAGCATTTCGATATCGACTGCAAAATGTGTATATACAGAAAAATCGACTTTATGCCTTAATATAGGACTACAGAATTCTTCCAAATGCAGTGCCGTTATGGCTTTATGTCAACTTCAGTTCGCTAAAGGAGGTTTATTAGCTAAAATATGATAAGCCAGTTACCTGAAGCATTTCGATATCGATTGCGAAATGTATATATACAAGAAAATCGACTTTATACCTAAATATAAAATTATAACATTACGGAATTCTTCTAAATGCACTGCCGTTATGCCGCCATGGCTTTATATCAACTTCAATACGTTAAAGAAGGTTAATTAACTTAAATATGTTAAACTAATGATTTGAAGCATTTCGATATCGCTTGTATACACAAGAAAATCGAATTTATACCTTAATATAAGATAACGGGATTCTTCTTAATGCACTGCCGTTATGCCGCCATGGCCTTATATCAACTTCAATACGATAAAGAAGGTTTATTAACTTAAATATGTTAAACTAATGAGTTGAAGCATCTCGATATCGATTGCTAAATGTGTATAAACAACAAAATCGACTTTATACGAAATTCTTCCAAATGCACTGCCGTTATGCCGCCATAGCTTTATATCAACTTCAATACATTAAAGAAGGTTAATTATTCTAAATATGTTAAACTAATGATTTGAAGCATTTCGGTATCGCTTGTATACACAAGTAAATCGAATTTATACCTTAATATAAGATAATGGGATTTTTCTAAATGCACTGCCGTTATGCCGCCATGGCTTTATATCAACTTCAATACGTTAAAGAAGATTAATTATCTTAAATATGTTAAACTAATGATTTGAAGCATTTCGATATCGATTGCTAAATGTGTATATACAACAAAATCGACTTTATGCCTAAACATAAGATTACGGATTTCTTCTAAATGCACTGCCGTTAGGCCGCCATGGCTTTAGATCAACTTCAATACGTTAAAGAAGGTTAATTAACTTAAATAAGTTAAACTAATGATTTGAAGCATTTCGATATCGCTTGCTAAATGTGTACATACAAGAAAATCGACTTTATACCTAAATATAAGATAACGGAATTCTTCTACAGGCACTGCCGTTATGCCGCCATGGCTTTGTGCCAACTTCAGTTCGTTAAAGAAGTTTTATTAACTTAAATATGTTAAACTAATGATTTGAAGCATTTCGATATCGTCTGCTAAATGTGTGTATACAAGAAAATCGACTTTATACCTAAATATAAGATCACGGAATTCTTCTAAATGCACTGCCGTTATGCCACCATGGCTTTATATCAACTTCAATACGTTAAAGAAGGTTAATTAACTTAAATATGTTAAACTAATGATTTGAAGCATTTCGATATCGCTTGCTAAATGTGTATATACAAGAAAATCGACTTTATACCTAGATATAAGATAACGGAATTTTTCTACATGCACTGCCGTTATGCCGCCATGGATTTATGCCAACTTCAGTTCGTTAAAGAAGGTTTATTAACTTAAATATGTTAAACTAATGAGTTGAAGCATCTCGATATCGATTGCTCAATGTGTATAAACAACAAAATCGACTTTATACGAAATTCTTCCAAATGCACTGCCGTTATGCCGCCATAGCTTTATATCAACTTCAATACGTTAAAGAAGGTTAATTATTCTAAATATGTTAAACTAATGGTTTGAAGCATTTCGATATCGATTGCCAAATGTGCAAATACAAGAAAATCGATTTTATACCTAAATATAAAATTATAACATTACGTAATTCTTCTAAATGCACTGCATCTATACCGTTAAGGCTTTATATAGACTTCAGTAAGCTTCAAAATGTTTATTAACTTAATATGTTAAACAAATGATTTGAAGCATTTCGATATCGATTGAAAAATGTGTATGTACAAGAAAATCGACTTTATGCATAATATAAGATTACGGAATTCTTCTACATCCACTGCCGTTATGCCAACTTCAGATCGTTAAAGAAGGTTTATTAACTTAAACATGTTAAACTAATGAGTTCAAGCATTTCGATGTCATACCTAAATATAAGATTACGGAGCTCTTCCAAATGCACTGCCGTTATGCCGTTAAGGCTTTTGTAGATATCAGTAAGATAAAGAGGGTTAATTTACGTAAATATGTTAAACTAATGATTTGAGGCATTTCAATATCGATTGCTAAATGTGTAAACATAAGAAAATCGACTATATACTTAAATGTAAGATTACGGAATTCTTCTACATGCACTGTCGTTATGCCGCCATGGCTTTATATCTCCTTCATTACGTTAAAGAAAGTTAATTAACTTAAATATGTTAAACTAATGATTTGAAGATTTTCGATATCGATTGCTAAATGTGTAAATACAAGAAAATCGACTTTATACCTAAATAAAAGATTACGAAATCCTTCTACATGCACTGCCGTAATACCGCCGTGGCTATATGCCAAATTCAGATCGTTAAAGAAGGTTTATTAACTTAAATATGTTAAGCTAATGAGTTGAAGCATCTCGATATCGATTGCTAAATGTGTATATACAACAAAATCGACTTTATACCTAAATATAAGATTACGGAATTCTTCCAAATGCACTGCCTTTATACCGGCTTTATGTAAACTTCAGTAGGATAAAGAAGGTTAATTAACTTAAGGATGTTAAAGTAATGATTTGAGGCATTTCGATATCGCTTGCTAAATGTGTATATACAAGAAAATCGTATTTATACCTAAATATAAGATAACGGAATTCTTCTAAATGCACTGCCGTTATACCGTTAAATCTTTATACCAAAACATAAGATTACAGAATTCTTCCAAATGCACTGCCGTTATGCCGCCATGGCTTTATGCCAACCTCAGTTCTTTAAAGAAGGTATATTAACTTAAATATGTTAAACTAATGAGTTGGAGCATCTCGATATCGATTGCTAAATGAGTATATACAAGAAAATCGAATTTATACCTAAATAAAAGATTACGGAATTCTTCTATATGCACCGCCGTTATGCCGTTAAGGCTTTATGTAGACTTCAGTAAGATAGAGAGGGTTAATTAGCTTAAATTTGTCAATCTAATGATTTGAAACATTTCGAAATCGATTCCTAAATATGTAAATACAAGAAAATCGACTTTATACCAAAACATAAGATTACAGAATTCTTCTAAATGCACTGCCGTTATGCCGCCATGGCTTTATGCCAACCTCAGTTCTTTAAAGAAGGTTTATTAACTTAAATATGTTAAACTAATGAGTTGGAGCATCTCGATATCGATTGTTAAATGTGTATATACAACAAATTCGACTTTATACCTAAGTACAAGTTTACGGAATTCTTCTAAATGCACTGCCGTTATGTCGCCATGGCTTTATATCACCTTCATTACGTTAAAGAAGGTTAACTAACTTAAATATGTTAAACGAATAATTTGAAGCATTTCGGTATCGATAGATAAATGTGTATATATAAGAAAATCGACTTTTTACCTAAATATAAGATCACGAAATTCTTCTGAATGCACTGCAGTTATACCGCTAAGGCTTTATGTAGACTTCAGTGCGTTAAAGAACGTTTATTAACTTAAATATGTTAAACTAATGATTTGAAGCATTTTGATATCGATTGCTAAATGTGTATATACAAGAAAATCGACTTTATACCAAAACATAAGATTACAGAATTCTTCTAAATGCACTGCCGTTATGCCGCCATGGCTTTATGCCAACCTCAGTTCTTTAAAGAAGGTTTATTAACTTAAATATGTTAAACTAATGAGTTGGAGCATCTCGATATCGATTGCTAAATGTGTATATGTGGCGATACCCACATTTAACAAATCTTTAAATTTATTTAATTAATGCATTTACAGGTTAATAATAAGTGCATTTATATTAGTACAACTAAAGGTTAAGCTATCCTACATTCTACTTTACATTGTTATCCTAAGAGTTACAGTACTTCTTTCTCTTTTACATACATTAATTAAGCTATCATAATAATGCATAACATATTAACAGTTGGATTTTGGCTACCACGTCGCCCAGACGTGTATTAATAAACCAGTACTCCACAATTGGTGACCCCGACGTGATTTTAGCGGTCACCTTGCATCAACGGTGGAATTTTTACAGCAAGCGGCCCGTTACCAATAGCGGACCACACCACTGAAGGTGACACGAGGCTAAAGTCACACCACTCAACAATCATCTGGCAGCTTGGTACAACCAGTACAACATTTCGTAACTATTTCTTGATATTTTCTATATTTATTAATTAAATATTATCCGAAATGCCTGCCGACGATGATACGCCACGCCTACCGAAGCCTTCCATGTTCCTGGGAAACAATTCCAGCCCTGCGACAATACGTGTTCCAAGCTTCAACCAAGACAGGCCAGCCCTCTGGTTCGCGCAATTAGAATCACAATTCCGCAATCACAACGTCACGAGCGAGGTGGACAAATTCCACCACACGATTCCGTTGATAGACACGCGCATAGCTGCTGACGCTGAAGATATCATTTTAAATCCACCAGTCGACAAACCCTATCAACGTTTAAAGACCACACTAATTGCTTGCTATTCAAAGTCGAGAGAAGCAAAAATCCTACAACTTCTGGACGGTGAGTGCCTCGGCGACAGAACGCCCTCCCAACATCTGCGACACCTTCGAAGTTTAGTTCCGGACATAGATGAGGAAGTATTAAGAGCAAGGTGGCTCTCACATCTCCCCGACCAAATGCGCGCATGTTTGGTTGCACAACGCACGGCCGAGCTACAACCATTAAGCGAAGCCGCGGATCGTTTACATGATGTTCTTCAACCTTTTCAAGGGCATAATATAGCTGCAACATCGCTACAGCAACGCACGACTCAAATTTTACAGCCGTAGAGCAACAACTTGCTCACATCACGAGAAGTCTTCAGAAGCTTTTAAACACCCATCAAACCACTGGACGAAAACGTTTTCGTTCACAACGCATCAACAGAAGCAGATCGGTTTCTCCTGCCATGTCCACCAGTAACACCTGCTGGTATCACAAAAAGTTTGGCAGCCTGGCTCAAAAATGCACACCGGATTGCCAACAAGCGGGAAACGCAGCAGAGAGACGTTAGCGGCGGAAAGCGCCTCTCTTCCACCATCGTACCGCCTCTTCATCACGGACCGCCACTTACACACACAATTTCTAGTGGACACAGGCTCCGAAGTTTCTGTCTACCCTCACAAACGGTCAACTAACACGAAGATGGCGACCGGCTACCAACTCATCGCAGTTAACGGAACACCCGTTAATACTTATGGTGTCGTAACAATCGCTTTAAACATCGGCCTTCGCAGAGCGCTAACATGGCGTTTCATACTGGCAGATGTGTCTAATCCAATCATTGGCGCTGATTTACTTTCACACTACGGCATACTCGTCGATCTCAAAAACCAACGACTCATCGACGAAACCACACGACTGTGCACCTCAGGTACAACCAAAAGCGTGACTGTGCAGTCGATCAAACTCCAACAGCCGAATCAATCATCAGGATTTTGGCAACTGCTTGCCGAATATCCCAAGATTACACATCCCGATGGTGAACCCAAACAAATTTCACATACGACGCAACATCACATAAAGACAACGCCTGGCGTTCCAGTCAGCAGTCGTGCTCGGCGATTAGCTCCCGAACGACTAAAAATCGCGAAAGCTGAATTTCAAAAGATGATCAACCTGGGTGTTGCAAGACCATCCGATAGCCCTTGGTCATCACCTCTACATCTGGCGCCCAAAAAGAGTGGTGAATGGCGCCCATGTGGCGATTACCGTCGTCTCAACGAACGTACCATACCAGATCGGTACCCAGTTCGATGCTTAGAAGATTTCACCGCAAACTTACACGGTACACATTGCTATTCAACCATCGACCTAATTCGTGCCTTCAATCAAATTCCAGTAGCTGAGGAAGACGTCCAAAAAACGGCTATAATCACACCGTTTGGTCTCTTTGAGTTTCCATTTATGACCTTCGGACTCCGAAACGCAGCTCAGACCTTTCAACGCTTCATCGATGAGGTAACCCGAGATCTACCTTTCGTTTTTGCATACATCGATGATCTGCTGGTCGCATCTGCCAACGAAGCAGAGCACAAACAACATTTGCGTATCGTCTTTCAACGCCTTCAACACTATAGCTTAGTCATCAACCCAACAAAAACATGTCTAGGTCTCAAACATATCGAGTTCCTAGGGTATACAATATCCGCCCATGGAATAAAACCACTTCCGGAACGAGTCAAAGTCATCACCGACTATCCTCGTCCTTCAACAATCACCAAACTACGAAACTTCATTGGTACAATCAACTTTTACCGAAAATTTATTAAGAACGCAGCAAACTTACTCGCACCACTCAACACGCTACTCGAAGGCCCTAAAATCAACGGAAAAACTCCAATAAACTGGACAACATCGCTTGAAAACGCATTTACAAACTGCAAGAAAGCTCTCGCTAACGCAACACTCTTGGCACATCCGGACAGCAACTCCGAGTGGGCCATCTTTTCAGACGCATCTGAATGCGGAATAGGTGCCGCGCTTCAGCAACGTATTGGCGAACATTGGCAACCGCTTGCATTCTTTAGTCGCAAACTTGCACCATCTGTTCAAAAACGATCGACCTACGATCGTGAACTCAACGCAGTCTACGAAGCAGTGAAATATTTTCGTCATATTTTTGAGGGACGACACATCGCAATCTACACTGATCACAAACCCTTAATGCACGCATTCAAACAGAAGCCTGAACGCGCTTCACCATGGCAATTTCGACGACTTGATTATATCGGTCAGTTTACCACCGATATACGGCACATATCCGGTTCCAGCAATATCGTTGCGGACGCTTTATCTCGAGTCGATGCCATTCACACAGCAGTAACATCCGAAGAACTTGCATGCGCTCAAACCAACGACGCAGAACTTCAACAACTACTCAACAGCTCGAATACACCATTAGAGCTACGCAAAATCAACAGCAATACCACGGACATTGCTATATACTGTGACATATCTACAGGTACAGCACGTCCGTTCGTTCCAAAACAACTAAGACGGCGAATTTTCGAGACTCTTCATTCAGTCTCACACCCTGGTCGCCGAGCTACAAGACGTCTTATCACAAAAAGATATGTTTGGCCATCAATCAACAAGGATTGCATCACATGGACCAAAGCATGCATTCAATGTCAAAGGAATAAAATTTCACGTCATACAATTTCACCCATTGCAACATTCCAACCACCTTCGCGTCGATTTGAACATATTCACATAGATTTGGTGACACTCCCGCTTTCAAAAGGACACACCAAATGTCTCACAATAATCGACCGATTCACACGCTATCCAGCAGCCGCACCACTTATTGACGGCACAGTCGACCGAGTAGCACATGCACTCATGCAAACTTGGATTTCCTACTTTGGAGTCCCACTTCGAATAACAACCGACCTTGGAGGACAATTCGAGTCAGACCTCTTCAGGAAGCTCGCTGATCTCCTCGGTTTCAAACATCAACGAACAACGAGTTATCACCCACAATCAAACGGACTTATCGAACGATTTCACCGACAACTCAAATCATCCCTTCTTTGCCATAACGATAGTTGGTACGATGCACTCCCTGCAGTTCTTTTAGGACTACGAGCTGCATTCAACGAAGACGTCCAAGCCACACCAGCAGTAATTGTTTTTGGTGAGTCAGTCCGACTCCCGGGTGAGTTTTTAACACCATCAAATAAATCAATCGAAGCACCTGAACTCGTTAAAACGCTAAGAAAAGCGTTTCAAAATCTAACGCCTACGCCTGCTTCTCGTCATAACCGAGAGAAAATCTTCATTTCAAAGGATCTCGCAAATTCAACGCATGTTTTTATTCGAAACGACAAAGTAAAACAATCATTTTCATCACCATATGACGGACCATTCCCAGCTATAAACAGACATGAAAAATACTACAAAGTGCTATTATATGGGAAACCTGCACACATATCCATCGATCGCCTAAAACCAGCTTATCTTTGTAGTGACGATATCGAGCATCTACAATCCAATTTGTCTGGAAATAACTTAAGCAACACAACTACCAGCGACGTGAATCCTGATCTTTCTACTACAGTACAAAGAAGTCAAAAAAGAGTGCGCTTCAAAATATCTTCATAATTCAAAAAAAAAAAAAAAAATTATTGCTATCATTTTCTTTTTTTTTCCCGCAGGGGAGATATGTGGCGATACCCACATTTAACAAATCTTTAAATTTATTTAATTAATGCATTTACAGGTTAATAATAAGTGCATTTATATTAGTACAACTAAAGGTTAAGCTATCCTACATTCTACTTTACATTGTTATCCTAAGAGTTACAGTACTTCTTTCTCTTTTACATACATTAATTAAGCTATCATAATAATGCATAACATATTAACAGTTGGATTTTGGCTACCACGTCGCCCAGACGTGTATTAATAAACCAGTACTCCACATATATACAACAAATTCGACTTTATACCTAAGTATAAGTTTACGGAATTCTTCCAAATGCACTGCCGTTATACCGTTATGGCTTTATGTAAACTTCAGTAAGATAAAGAAGGTTAATTAACTTAAATATGTTTACTTAAATATGTTAACTTAAATATGTTAAACTAATGACTTGAGGCATTTCGATATCGATTGCTAAATACGTATATACAACAAAATCGACTTTATAACTAAATATAAGGTTACGGAGCTCTTCCAAATGTACTGTCGTTATGCCGCCATGGCTTTGTATCACCTTCAAAACGTTAAAGAAGGTTAATTATTTTAAATATGTTAAACTAATGGTTTGAAGCAATTCGATATCGATTGCTAAATGTGCAAATACAAGAAAGTCGACCTTTTACCTAAATATAAATTTACAACATTACGGAATTCTTCTAAATGCACTGCCGTTATACCGTTAAGGCTTTATGTAGACTTCAGTAAGCTAAAAAATGTTTACTAACTTGTGTATATAAAAGAAAATCGACTTTATACCTAAATATAAGATTACAGAATTCTACTACATGCACTGCCGTAATGCCGCCGTGGCTATATGCCAACTTCAGATCGTTAAATAAGGTTTATTAACTTAAATATGTTAAGCTAATGAGTTGAAGCATCTCGATATCGATTGCTAAATTTGTCTATACAACAAAATCGACTTTAGACCTAAATATAAGATTACGGAATTCTTCCAAATGCACTGCCGTTATACTGTTATGGCTTTATGTAAACTTCAGTAAGATAAAGAAGGTTAATTAACTTAAATATGTTAAACTAATGATTTTCGATTTCGATCTCGATTGCTATATGTATATATACAAGAAAATCGACTATATACCTAAATATAAGATAACGGAATTCTTCTTAATGCACTGTCGTTATACCGTTAAGGCTTTATGTAGACTTCAGTAAGATAGAGAGGGTTAATTAACTTAAATATGTTAAACTAATGATTTGAAGCATTTCGATATCGATTGCTAAATATGTAAATACAAGAAAATCAACTTTATACCTAAATAGAAGATTACAGAATTCTTTCGACTTTATACCTAAATATAAAATTATAACATTACGGAATTCTTCTAAATGCACTGCCGTTATGCCGCCATGGCTTTATATCAACTTCAATACGTTAAAGAAGGTTAATTAACTTAAATATGTTAAACTAATGATTTGTAGCATTTCGATATCGCTTGTATACACAAGAAAATCGAATTTATACCTTAATATAAGATAACGGGATTCTTCTTAATGCACTGCCGTTATGCCGCCATAGCCTTAAGCCAACTTCAGTTCGTTAAAGAAGGTTTATTAACTTAAATATGTTAAACTAATGAGTTGAAGCATCTCGATATCGATTGCTAAATGTGTATAAACAACAAAATCGACTTTATACGAAATTCTTCCAAATGCACTGCCGTTATGCCGCCATAGCTTTATATCAACTTCAATACATTAAAGAAGGTTAATTATTCTAAATATGTTAAACTAATGATTTGAAGCATTTCGATATCGCTTGTATACACAAGAAAATCGAATTTATACCTTAATATAAGATAATGGGATTTTTCTAAATGCACTGCCGTTATGCCGCCATGGCTTTATATCAACTTCAATACGTTAAAGAAGATTAATTATCTTAAATATGTTAAACTAATGATTTGAAGCATTTCCATATCGTTTGCTAAATGTGTATATACAACAAAATCGACTTTATACCTAAATATAACATTACGGAATGCTTCTAAATACACTGCCGTTATGCCGCTAAGGCTTTATATCAACTTCAATACGTTAAAGAAGGTTAATTAAATTAAATATGTTAAACTAATGATTTGAAGCATTTCGATATCGCTTGCTAAATGTGTATATACAAGAAAATCGACTTTATACCTAAGTATAAGATAACGGAATTCTTCTACATGCACTGCTGTTATACCGCCATGGCTTTATGCCAACTTCAGTTCGTTAAAGAAGGTTTATTAACTTAAATATGTTAAACTAATGATTTGAAGCATTTCGATATCGCTTGCTAAATGTGTATATACAAGAAAATCGACTTTATACCTAAATATAAGATTACGGAGTTCTTCTAAATGCACTGCCGTTATGCCGCCATGACTTTAGATCAACTTCAATACGTTAAAGAAGATTAATTAACTTAAATATGTTAAACTAATGATTTGAAGGATTTCGATATCGCTTGCTAAATGTGTATTTACAAGAAAATCGATTTTATACCTAAATATAAGATAACGGAATTCTTCTACGTGCACTGCCGTTATACCGCCATGGCTTTTTGCCAACTTCAGTTCGTTAAAGAAGGTTTATTAACTTAAATATGTTAAACTAATGATTTGAAGCATTTCGATATCGATTGCTCAATGTGTATATACAACAAAATCGACTTTATACCTAAATATAACATTACGGAATTCTTCTAAATGCACTGCCGTTATGCCGCTATGGCTTTATATCAATTTCAATACGTTAAAGAAGGTTAATTAACTTAAATATGTTAAACTAATGATTTGAAGCATTTCGATATCGCTTGCTAAATGTGTATATACAAGAAAATCGACTTTATACCTAAATATAAGATTACGGAATTCTTCTAAATGCACTGCCGTTATGCCGCCATGGCTTTATATCAACTTCAATGCGTTAAAGAAGGTTAATTAACTTAAATATGTTAAACTAATGATTTGAAGCATTTCGATATCGCATGCTAAATGTGTATATACAACAAAATCGACTTTATACCTAAATATAAGATAACGGAATTCTTTTAAATGCACTGCCGTTATGCCGTTAAGGCTTTATGCAGACTTCAGTAAGATAGAGAGGTTAATTAACTTAAATATGTTAAACTAATGATTTGAAGCATTTCGATATCGCTTGCTAAATGTGTATATACAAGAAAATCGACTTTATACCTAAATATAAGATTACGGAATTCTTCTAATTGCACTGCCGTTATGCCGCTATGGCTTTATATCAACTTCAATACGTTAAAGAAGGTTAATTAACTTAAATATGTTAAACTAATGATTTGAAGCATTTCGATATCGCTTGCTAAATGTGTATATACAAGAAAATCGCCTATATACTTAAATATAAGATTACGGAATACTGCTACATGCACTGTCGTTATGCAGCCATGGCTTTATATCACCTTCAATACGTTAAAGAAGGTTAATTAACTTAAATATGTTAAACTAATGATTTGAAGCATTTCGATATCGCTTGCTAAATGTGTATACACAAGAAAATCGAATTTATACCTAAATATAAGATAACGGGATTATTCTAAATGCACTGCCGTTATACCGTTAAGGCTTTATGTAGACTTCAGTAAGCTAAAAAATGTTTATTAACTTAATATGTTAAGCTAATGATTTGAAGCATTTCGATATCGATATCTAAATGTGTATATAAAAGAAAATCGACTTTATACCAAAATAAAAGATTACGGAATTCTTCTACATGCACTGCCGTAATGCCGCCGTGGCTATATGCCAACCTCAGATCGTTAAAGAAGGTTTATTAACTTAAATATGTTAAGCTAATGAGTTGAAGCATCTCGATATCGATTGCTAAATGTGTATATACAACAAAATCGACTTTATACCTAAATTTAACATCACGGATTTCTTCTAAATGCACTGCCGTTATGCCGCCATGGCTTTAGATCAACTTCAATACGTTAAAGAAGGTTAATTAACTTAAATATGTTAAACTAATGATTTGAAGCATTTCGATATCGCTTGTATATACAAGAAAATCAGGTTTATTAACTTAAATATGTTAAGCTAATGAAATGAAGCATCTCGGTATCGATTGCTAAATGTGTAAATACAACAAAATCGACTTTATACCTAAATATAACATTACGGAATTCTTCTACATGCACTGCCGTTATGCCGCCATGGCTTTATGCCAACTTCAGTTCGTTATAGAAGGTTTATTAACTTAAATATGTTAAACTAATGAGTTGAAGCATCTCGATATCGATTGCTAAATGTGTATATACAACAAAATCGACTTTATGCCTAAATATAAGATTACGGATTTCTTCTAAATGCACTGCCGTTAGGCCGCCATGGCTTTAGATCAACTTCAATACGTTAAAGAAGGTTAATTAACTTAAATAAGTTAAACTAATGATTTGAAGCATTTCGATATCGCTTGCTAAATGTGTACATACAAGAAAATCGACTTTATACCTAAATATAAGATAACGGAATTCTTCTACAGGCACTGCCGTTATGCCGCCATGGCTTTGTGCCAACTTCAGTTCGTTAAAGAAGTTTTATTAACTTAAATATGTTAAACTAATGATTTGAAGCATTTCGATATCGCCTGCTAAATGTGTGTATACAAGAAAATCGACTTTATACCTAAATATAAGATCACGGAATTCTTCTAAATGCACTGCCGTTATGCCACCATGGCTTTATATCACCTTCAATACGTTAAAGAAGGTTAATTAACTTAAATATGTTAAACTAATGATTTGAAGCATTTCGATATCGCTTGCTAAATGTGTATATACAAGAAAATCGACTTTATACCTAAATATAAGATAACGGAATTTTTCTACATGCACTGCCGTTATGCCGCCATGGATTTATGCCAACTTCAGTTCGTTAAAGAAGGTTTGTTAACTTAAATATGTTAAACTAATGAGTTGAAGCATCTCGATATCGATTGCTAAATGTGTATAAACAACAAAATCGAATTTATACCTAAATATAAGTTGTTATGCCGCCATGGCTTTGTGTAAACTTCAGTGCGTTAAAGTAGGTTTGTTAGTTTAAATATGTTAAACTAATGATTTGAAGCATTTCGATATCGATTGCTAAATGAGTATATACAAGAAACTCGACTTCATACCTAAATATAAGATTACGGGATTCTTCCAAATGTACTGTCGTTATGACGCCATGGCTTTATATCACCTTCAATACGTTAAAGAAGCTTATTTAACTTAAATATGTTAAACTAATGATTTGAAGATTTTCGAAATCTTCTGCTAAATGCCTATATACAACAAAATCGACTTTATACCTAAATATAAGATTACGGAATCCTTCCAAATGTACTGTTGTTATGCCGCCATGGCTTTATATCAACTTCAATACGTTAAAGAAGGTTAACTAACTTAAATTTGTTATACTAATGATTTGAAGCATTTCGATATCGATTGCTAAATGAGTATATACAAGAAAATCGACTTAATACCTAAATATAAGATTACGTAATTCTTCTAAATGCTTTGCCGCTATGCCGTTAAGGCGTTTGTAGACTTCAGTAAGATAAAGAGGGTTAATTAAATTAAATATGTTAAACTAATGATTTGATGCATTTCGATATCGATTGCTAAATGTGTATATACAAGAAAATCGACTTTATACCTAAATATAAGATTACGGAATTCTTCTAAATGCACTGCCGTTATGCCGTTATGGCTTCATTTTAACTTCAGTTCGTTTAAGAAGGTTTATTAACTTAGATATGTTACACCAGTTATTTGAAGCATTTTGAAATCGATTGCTTAATGCATATATACAAGAAAATCGACTTTCTACGTAAATATAAGTTTACGGAATTTTTCTAAATGCACTGCTGTTATGCCGTTATGGCTTTATGTTAACTTCTGTTCGTTAAAGAAGGTTAATTTACTTAAATATGTTAAACTAATGTTTTGAAGATTTTCGAAATCGATTGCTAAATGCATATATACAAAAAAATCGGCTTTATACCTAAATATAAGATTACGGAATTCTTCAAATGCACTCCCGTTATGCCGTTAAGGCGTTTGCAGACTTTAGTAAGATAAAGAGGGTTAATTAACTTAAAAATGTTAAACTAATGATTTGAAGATTTTCGAAATCGATTGCTAAATGCATATATACAACAAATTCGACTTAATACCTAAATATAAGATTACGGATTTCTTCTAAATGCACTGCCGTTATGCCGTTATGGCTTTATATTAACTTCAGTTCGTTAAAGAAGGTTTGTTAACTTAAATATGTTAAACCAGTTATTTGAAGCATTTCGATATCGATTGCTTAATGCATATATACAAGAAAATCGACTTTATACCTAAATATAAGACTACGGAATTCTTCCAAATGTACTGTCGTTATGCCGCCATGGCTCTTTATCAACTTCAATACGTTAGAGAAGGTTAATTAACTTACATATGTTAAACTAAGGATTTGAAGCATTTCGATTTCGCTTGCTAAATGTGCATATACAAGAAAATCGAATTTATACCTAAATATAAGATAACTGAATTCTTCTAAATGCACCGCCGTTATGCCGTTAAGGCTTTATGTAGACTTCAGTGCGTTAAAGAAGGTTTATTAACTTAAATATGTTAAACTTATGATTTGAAGCATTTCGATATCGATTGCTAAATGTGCTAGTAAAAGAAACTTGACTTTATACTTAAATATAGGATAACGGAATTCTTCCAAATGCACTGCCGTTATTCCGCCATGGCCTTATGTTAACTTCAGTTAGTTAAAGAAGGTTTATTAACTCAAATATGTTAAACCAGTTATTTGAGGCATTTCGATATCGATTGCTTAATGCATATATACAAGAAAATCGACTTTATACCTAAATATAAGATTACGGAATTCTTCCAAATGTACTTTCGTTACGCCGCCATGGTTTGTATCAACTTCAATACGTTAGAGAAGGTTAATTATTTTAAATATGTTAAACTAATGGTTTGAAGCATTTCGATATCAACTGCTAAATGTGTAAATAAAACAAAATCCACTTTATACCTAAATATAAAATTATAACATTACGGAGTTCTTCTAAATGTACTGCCGTTATACCGTTAAGGCTTTATGTAGACCTCATTAAGCTAAAAAGTGTTTATTAACTTAATATGTTAAATAATGATTTGAAGCATTTCGATATCGATTGCTAAATGTGTATATACAAAAAAATCGAATTTATACCTAAATATAAGATGTTATGCCGCCATGGCTTTGTGTAAACTTCAGTGCGTTAAAGTAGGTTTGCTAACTTAAATATGTTAAACTAGTGATTTGAAGCATTTCGATATCGATTGCTAAATGAGTATATACAAGAAAATCGACTTCATACCTAAATATAAGATTACGGGATTCTTCCAAATGTACTGTCGTTATGTCGCCATGGCTTTATATCACCTTCAATACTTTAAAGAAGGTTAATTAACTTAAATATGTTAAACTAATGATTTGAAGATTTTCGAAATCGACTGCTAAGTGCATATATACAACAAAATCGACTTTATACCTAAATATAAGATTACGGAATTCTTCCAAATGGACTGTCGTTATGCCGCCATGGCTTTATATCAACTTCAATACGTTAAAGAAGGTTAATTAACTTAAATTTGTTAAAATAATGATTTGAAGCATTTCGATATCGATTGCTAAATGTGTATATACAAAAAAATCGAATTTATACCTAAATATAAGATTACGGAATTCTTCTACATGCACTGCCGTTATGCCGCCATGGCTTTGTGTTAACTTCAGTGCGTTAAAGTAGGTTCGTTAACTTAAATATGTTAAACTAATGATTTAAAGCATTTCGATATCGATTGCTAAATGAGTATATACAAGAAAATCGACTTAATACCTAAATATAAGATTACGTAATTCTTCTAAATGCTTTGCCGTTATGCCGTTAAGGCGTTCGTCGACTTCAGTAAGATAAAGAGGGTTAATTAACTTAAATATGTTAATCTAATGATTTGAAGCATTTCGATATCGATTGCTTAATGTGTATATACAAGAAAATCGACTTTATACCGAAATATAAGACTACGGAATTCTTCTAAATGCACTGCCGTTATGCCGTTATGGCTTCATTTTAACTTCAGTTCGTTTAAGAAGGTTTATTAACTTAGATATGTTACACCAGTTATTTGAAGCATTTTGAAATCGATTGCTTAATGCATATATATAAGAAAATCGACTTTCTACCTAAATATAAGTTTACGGAATTCTTGCAAATGTACTGTCGCTATGCCGCCATGGCTTTTTATCAACTTCAATATGTTATAGAAGGATAATTAACTTAAATATGTTAAACTAATGTTTTGAAGATTTTCGATATCGATTGCCAAATGAGTATATACAAGAAAATCGACTTTATACCTAAATATAAGATTGCGGAATTCTTCTACATGCATTGCCGTTATGCCGTTAAGGCGTTTGAAGACTTCAGTAAGATAAAGAGGGTTAATTAACTTAAATATGTTAAACTAATGATTTGAGGCATTTTGATATCGATTGCTATATGTGTATATACAAGAAAATCGACTTTATACCTAAATATAAGATTACGGAATTCTTTTAAATGCACTGCCGTTATGCAGTTATGGCTTCATGTTAACTTCTGTTGGTTAAAGAAGGTTTATTGACTTAAGTATGTTAAACTAATGATTTGAAGATTTTCGAAATCGATTGCTAAATTCATATATACAAGAAAATCTTCTTTATACCTAAATATAAGATTACGGAATTCTTCCAAATGTACTGCCGTTATGCCGCTATGGCTTTATATCAACTTCAATATGTTAAAGAAGGTTAATTAACTTAAATATGTTAAAGTATTGATTTGGGGCATTTCGATATCGATTGCTAAATGTGTATATACAACAAAATCGACTTTATACCTAAATATAAAATTACGAAATTCTCCCAAATGAACTGCCGTTATACCGTTATGGCTTTATGTTAACTTCAGTAAGATAAAGAAGGTTAATTAACTTAAATATGTTAAACTAATGATTTGAAGCATTTCGATATCGATTTCTAAATGCACATATACCAGAAAATCGACTTTATACCTAAATAAAAGATTACGGAATTCTTCCAAATTACTGTCGTTATGGCGCCATGGCTTTATTTCACCTTCAATACGTTAGAGATGGTTAATTAACTTAAATATGTTAAACTAATGATTTGAAGCATTCCGATATCGATTTCTAAATGCATATATACCAGAAAATCGACTATATACCTAAATAAAAGATTACGGAATTCTTTCAAATTACTGTCGTTATGGCGTTAAGGCTTTATTTCACCTTAAATACGTTAAAGATGGTTAACTAACTTTAATATGTTAAACTAATGATTTGAAGCATTTCGATATCGATTGCTAAATGTGTAAATACAAGAAAATCGAATATATACCTAAATATAAGATTACGGAACTCTTCTACCTGCACTGTCGTTATGCCACCATGGCTTTATATCACCTTCATTACGTTAAAGGAGGTTAACTAACTTAAGTATGTTAAACGAATGATTTGAAGCATTTCGATATCGCTTGCTAAATGTGTATATACAAGAAAACCGAATTTATACCTAAATATAAGATTACGGAATTCTTCTAAATGCACTGTCGTTATGCCGCCATGGCTCTATATCACCTTCATTACGTTAAAGAAGGTTAACTAACTTAAATATGTTAAACTAATGATTTGAAGCATTTCGATATCGATTGCTTAATGCGTATATACAACAAAATCGGCTTTATACCTAAATATAAGATTACGGAATTGTTTTAAATGCACTGTCGTTATGCCGCCATAGCTCTATATCACCTTCATTACGTTAAAGAAGGTTAACTAACTTAAGTATGTTAAACTAATGATTTGAAGATTTTCGAAATCGATTGCTAAATTCATATATACAAGAAAATCTTCTTTATACTTAAATGTAAGATTACGGAATTCTTCCAAATGTACGGTCGTTATGCCGCCATGGTTTGTATCAACTTCAATACGTTAAAGAAGGTTAATTATTTTAAGTATGTTAAACTAATGGTTTGAAGCATTTCGATATCGACTGCTAAATGTGTAAATACAACAAAATCGACTTTATACCTAAATATAAAATTATAACATTACGGAGTTCTTCTAAATGCACTGCCGCTATACCGTTAGGGCTTTATGTAGACCTCATTAAGCTAAAAAATGTTTATTAACTTAATATGTTAAACTAATGATTTGAAGCATTTCGATATCGATTGCTAAATGTGTATATGCAAAAAAAATCGAATTTATACCTAAATATAAGCCGTTATGCCGCCATGGCTTTGTATCAACTTCAATACGTTAAAGAAGGTTTGTTAACTTAAATATGTTAAACCAGTTATTTGAAGCATTTCGATATCGATTGCTTAATGCATATATACAAGAAAATCGACTTTATACCTAAATATAAGATTACGGATTTCTTCTACATGCACTGCCGTTATGCCGCCATGGCCTTGTGTTAACTTCAGTGCGTTAAAGTAGGTTTGTTAACGTAAATATGTCAAACTAATGATTTGAAGCATTTCGATATCGATTGCTAAATGAGTATATACAACAAAATCGACTTTATTCCTAAATATAAGATTACGTAAATCTTCAAAATGCACTGCCGTTATGCCGTTAAGGCTGATTAACTTATATTTAAGTTAATTAAACTTGTTTAACGTATTGAAGTTGATGTAAAGCCATGGTGGCATAACGACAGTACATTTGGAAGAATTTCGTAGTCTTGTTTTTTTGTATAAAGTTGATTTTCTTGTATATACCCATTTAGCAACCGATATCGAAATGCTTCAAATCATTACTTTAACATATTTAAGTTAATAAACCTTCTTTAACGAACGGAAGTTGGCTTAAAGCCATGGCGGCATAACGGCAGTGCATTTAGAAGAATTCCGTAATCTTATATTTAGGTATAAAGTCGATTTTGTTGAATATACACATTTAGCAATCGATATCGAAATACTTTAAATCATTATTTTAACATATTTAAGTTAATTAACCTTCTTTATCTTACTGAAGTTTACATAAAGCCAAAACGGTATAAGGGCAGTGCATTTGGAAAAATTCCGCAATCTTATATTTAGGTAAAGAGTCGATTTTCTTGTATACACACATTTAGCTATCGATATCGAAATGCTTCAAATCATTCGTTTAACATATTTAAGTTGGTTAACCTTCTTTAACGTAATGAAGGTGATATAGAGCCATGGCGGTATAACGACAGTGCATTTAGAAGAATTCCGTAATCTTATATTTAGGTATAAAGCCGAATTTGTTGCATATACGCATTTAGCAATCGATATCGAAATGCTTCAAATCATTCGTTTAACATACTTAAGTTAGTTAACCTTCTTTAACGTAATGAAGGTGATATAGAGCCATGGGGGCATAACGACAGTGCATTTAGAAGAATTCCGTAATCTTATATTTAGGTATAAAGCCGATTTTGTTGTATATACGCATTAAGCAATCGATATCGAAATGCTTCAAATCATTAGTTTAACATACTTAAAATAATTAACCTTCTTTAACGTATTGAAGTTGATATAAAGCCATGGCAGCATAACGACAGTAGATTTGGAAGAATTCCGTAATCTTATATTTAGGTATAAGGTCGATTTTGTTGTATATACACATTTAGCAATCGATATCGAAATGCTGTAAATCATTATTTTAACATATTTAAGTTAATTAACCTTCTTTATCTTACTGAAGTTTACATAAAGCCAAAACGGTAAAAGGGCAGTGCATTTGGAAAAATTCCGCAATCTTATATTTAGGTAAAGAGTCGATTTTCTTGTATACACACATTTAGCTATCGATATCGAAATGCTTGAAATCATTCGTTTAACATATTTAAGTTGGTTAACCTTCTTTAACGTAATGAAGGTGATATAGAGCCATGGCGGTATAACGACAGTGCATTTAGAAGAATTCCGTAATCTTATATTTAGGTATAAAGCCGAATTTGTTGCATATACGCATTTAGCAATCGATATCGAAATGCTTCAAATCATTAGTTTAACATATTTATGTTAATTAACCTTCTTTAACGTATTGAAGTTGATGTAAAGCCATGGCAGCATAACGACAATACATTTGGAGGAATTCCGTAGTCTTATATTTATGTATAAAGTTGATTTTCTTGTATATACACATTTAGCAATGAATATCGAAATGCTTCAAATCATTAGTTTAACATATTTAAGTTAATAAACCTTCTTTAACAAACGGAAGTTGGCTTAAAGCCATGGCGGCATAACGGCAGTGCATTTAGAAGAATTCCGTAATCTTATATTAGGTATAAAGTCGATTTAACATATTTAAGTTAATTAACCCCCTTTATCTTACTGAAGTCTACAAACGCCTTAACGTTATCATACATTTAGGTATAAAGTCGATTTTCTTGTATATACACATTTAGCAATCGCTATCGAAATGCCTCAAATCATTAGTTTAATATATTTGAGTTAATTAACCCTCTCTATCTTACTGAAGTCTACAAACGCCTTAACGGCATAACGGCAAGGACTTTAGAAGAATTCCGTAATCTTATATTTAGGTATAAATTCCATTTTCTTGTATATACTCATTTAGCAATCGAAATCGAAATGCTTCAAATCATTAGTTTAACACATTTAAGTTAACAAACCTACTTTAACCCACTGAAGTCTACAAACATCTTAACGGCATAACGGCAAAGCATTTAGAAGAATTACGTGATCTTATATTTAGGTATAAAGTCGATTTTCTTGTATATACTCATTTAGCAATCGATATCGAAATGCTTCAAATCATTAGTTTAACATATTTAAGTTAATAAACCTTCTTTAACGCACTGCAGTTGGCATAAATCCATGGCGGCATAACGGCAGTGCATTTATAATAATTCCGTAATCTTATATTTAGGTATAAAGTCGATTTTCTTGTATATACGCATTTAGCAATCGATATCGAAATGCTTCAAATCATAAGTTTAACATATTTAAGTTAATTAACCTTATTTATCTTACTGAAGTTCACATAAAGCCATAACGGTATAACAGCAGTGCATTTGTGGGAATTCCGTAATGTTATATTTAGGTATAAAGTCGATTTTGTTGTATATACACATTTAGCAATCGATATCGAAATGCCTCAAATCATTAGTTTAACATATTTAAGTTAATTAACCTTCTTAAACATATTGAAGTTGATATAAGGCCATGGTGGCATAACGACAGTACATTTTGAAGAATTCCGTAATCTTATATTTAGGTATAAAGTCGATTTTTTTGTATATAAACATTAAGCAATCGATATCTAAATGCTTCAAACCATTAGTTTAACATATTTAAGTTAATTAACCTTATTTAACGTATTGAAGTTGATATAAGGCTATGGTGGCATAACGACAGTGCATTTGGAAGAATTCCGTAATCTTATATTTAGGTATAAAGTCGATTTTCTTGTATATACGCATTTAGCAATCGATATCGAAATGCTTTAAATCATTAGTTTGACATATTTAAGTTAATAAACCTTCTTTAACGAACTGAAGTTAACATAAAGCAATAACGGCATAACGGCAGTATATTTATATGAATTCCGTTATCTTATATTTAGGTATAAAGTCGATTTTGTTGTACATACACATTTAGCAATCGATATCGAAATGCTTCAAATCATTATTTTAACATATTTAAGTTAGTTAACATTCTTTACCGTAATGAAGGTGATATAAAGCCATGGCGGCATAACGACAGTGCATTTAGAAGAATTCCCTAATCTTATATTTAGGTATAAAGTCGATTTTGTTGTATATACGCATCTAGCAATCGATATCGAAATGCTTCAAATCATTACTTTAACATATTTAAGGGAATTAACCTTTTTTAACGTATTGAAGTTGATATAAAGCCATGGCATCATAACGACAGTAGATTTGGAAGAATTCCGTAATCTTATATTTAGGTATAAGGTCGATTTTGTTGTATATAAATCGATATCGAAATGCTTTAAATCATTAGTTTAACATATTTAAGTTAATTAACCTTCTTTATCTTACTGAAGTTTACATAAAGCCAAAACGGTATAACGGCAGTGCATATGGAAGAATTCCGTAATCTTATATTTAAGTAAAAAGTCGATTTTCTTGTATATACGCATTTAGCTATCGATATCGAAATGCTGCAACTCATTCGTTTAACATATTTAAGTTAGTTAACCTTCTTTAACGTAATAAAGGTGATATAGAGCCATGGCGGCATAACGGCAGTGCATTTAGAAGAATTCCGTAGTCTCATATTTAGGTATAAAGTCGATTTTCTTGTACATACACATTTAGCTATCGGTATCGAAATGTTTCAAATCATTAGTTTAACATATTAAGTTAATAAACATTTTTTAGCATACTGAAGTCTACATAAAGCCTTAACGGTATAACGGCAGTGCATTTAGAAGAATTCCGTATTGCAATAATTTTATATTTAGGTAAAAAGTCGATTTTCTTGTATATACACATTCAGCTATCGATATCGAAATGCTTGAAATCATTCGTTTAACATATTTAAGTAAGTTAACCTTCTTTATCGTAATGAAGTCGATATAAAGCCATGGCGGCATAACGACAGTGCATTTAGAAGAATTCCGTAATCTTATATTTAGGTAAAAAGTCGATTTTGTTTATATACGCATTTAGCAATCGATTTTGAAATGCTTCAAATCATTAGTTTAACAAATTTAAGTTAATTAACCTTCTTTAACGTATTGAAGTTTATATAAAGCCATGGCGACATAACGACAGTACATTTGGAAGAATTCCGTAGTCTCATATTTAGGTATAAAGTCGATTTTCTGGTATATATGCATTAAGCAATTGATATCGAAATGCTTCAAATAACTGGTTTAACATATTTAAGTTAATAAACTTTCTTTAACGAACTGAAGTTGGCTTAAGGCCATGGCGGCATAACGGCAGTGCATTTAGAAGAATTCCGTAATCTTATATTTAGGTATAAAGTCGATTTTCTTGCATATACACATTTAGCTATCAATATCGAAATGCTTCAAATCATTAGTTTAACATATTTAAGTTAATTAACCTTCTTTAACGTACTGAAGTTGATATAAAGCCATGGCGGCATAACGACAGTACATTTAGAAGAATTCCGTAGTCTTATATTTATGTAAAAAGTCGATTTTCTTGTATATACACATTAAGCAATCGATATCGAAATGCTTCAAATCATTAGTTTAACAAATTTAAGTTAGTTAACCTTCTTTACCGTAATGAAGTTGATATACAGCCATGGCGGCATAACGACAGTGCATTTAAAAGAATTCCGTAATCATATATTTAGGTATAAAGTCGATTTTGTTGTATATACGCATCTAGCAATCGATATCGAAATGCTTCAAATCATTAGTTTAACATATTTAAGTTAATTAGCCTTCTTTAACGTATTGAAGTTGATATAAAGCCATGGCGGCGTAACGACAGTAGATTTGGAAGAATTCCGTAATCTTATATTTAGGTATAAGGTCGGTTTTGTTGTATATACACATTTAGCAATCGATATCGAAATGCTTCAAATCATTAGTTTAACATATTTAAGTTAATTAACCTTCTTTAACGTAATGAAGGTGATATAGAGCCATGGCAGCGTATCGACAATACATTTGGAGG
>JAPZAG010001529.1:0-29797 GCA_027475135.1 Bactrocera correcta | reverse complement strand
TACCTAAATATATGATAACGGAATTCTTCTACATGCACCGCCGTTATGCCGTTAAGGCGTTTGTAGACTTCAGTAAGATAAAGGGGGTTAATTAACTTAAATATGTTAAACTAATGATTTGAGGCATTTCGATATCGATTGCTAAATGTGTATATACAAGAAAATCGACTTAATGCCTAAATAGAAGATTACGGAATTCTTCCAAATGCACTGCCGTTATACCGTTATGGCTTTATGTTAACTTCAGTTAGTTAAAGAAGGTTTGTTAACTTAAATATGTTAAACCAGTTATTTGAAGAATTTCGATATCGATTGCTTAATGTGTATATACAACAAAATCAACATTATACCTAAATAAAAGATTATGGAATTCTTCCAAATGTACTGTCGTTATGCTTAGGCTTTATATCAACTTCAATACGTTAAAAAAGGTTAATTAACTTAAATATGTTAAACTAATGATTTGAAGCATTAGATATCGATTGCTAAATGTGTATTTACAACAAAATCGACTTTATACCTAAATATAAGCTTACGAAATTCTTCTAAATGCACTGCCGTTATGCCGCCATGGCTTTATGTTAACTTCAGTTCGTTTAAGAAGGTTTATTAACTTAGATATGTTACAGTAGTTATTTGAAGCATTTCGATATCGATTGCTAAATGAGTATATACAAGAAAATCGACTTTATACCTAAATATATGATAACAGAATTCCTCTACATGCACTGCCGTTATGCCGCCATGGCTTTGGGTTAACTTCAGTGCGCTAAAGTAGGTTTGTTAACTTAAATATGTTAAACTAATGATTTGAAGCATTTCGATTTCGATTGCTTAATGAGTATATACAAGAAAACGGGCTTTATACCTAAGTATAAGATTACTGAATTCTTCTAAATGCTTTGCCGTTATGCCGTTAAGGCGTTTGTAGATTTCAGTAAGATAGAGTGGGTTAATTAACTCAAATATATTAAACTAATGATTTGAGGCATTTCGATATCGATTGCTAAATGTGTATATACGAGAAAATCGACTTTATACCCAAATATATGATAACGGAATTCTTCTACACGCACTGCCGTTATGCCGTTAAGGCGTTTGTAGACTTCAGTAAGATAAAGAGGTTAATTAACTAAATTATGATAAACTTATGATTTGAGGCATTTCGATATCGATTGCTAAATGTGTATATAGAAGAAAATCGACTTTATACCTAAATATAGGATTACGGAATTCTTCTACATGAACTGCCGTCATGCCGCCATGGCTTTGTGTTAACTTCAGTGCGTTAAAGAAGCTTTATTAACTTAAATATGTTAAACTAATGATCTGAAGATTTTCGAAATCGATTGCTAAGTGCATATATACAAGAAAATCTTCCTTATACCTAATATAAGATTACGGAATTCTTCCAAATGCACTGCCGTTATACTGTTATGGTTTTATTTTAACTTCAGTTAGTTAAAGAAGGTTTATTAACTTAAACATGTTACACCAGTTATTAGAAGCATTTCGAAATCGATTGCTTAATGCATATATGCAAGAAAATCGACTTTATACCTAAATATAAGATTACGGAATTCTTCCAAATGTACTGTCGTTATGCCACCATGGCTTTATATGAACTTCAATATGTTAAAGAAGGTTAATTAACTTAAATATGTTAAGCTAATGATTTGAGGCATTTCGATATCGATTGCCAAATGTGTATATACAAGAAAATCGACTTTATACCTAAATATAAGGTTACGGAATTCTTCCATAGGCACTGCCGTTATACCGTTATGGTTTTATGTTAACTTCAGTGAGTTAAAGAAGCTTTATTAACTTAAATATGTTAAACTAATGATTTGAGGCATTTCGATATCGATTGCTAAATGTGTATATACAACAAAATCGACTTTATACCTAAATATAGGACTACGTAGTTCTTCTAAATGCTTTGCCGTTATGCCGTTAAAACGTTTGTAGACTTCAGTAAGATAAAGAGGGTTAATTAACTTAAATATGTTAAACTAATGATTTGAAGCATTTCTATATCGATTGCTAAATGAGTATATACAAGAAAATCGACTTTATACCTAAATATAAGATTACGTAATTCTTCTAAATGCTTTGCCGTTATGCGATTAAGGCGTTTGTAGACTTCAGTAAGATAAAGAGGGTTAATTAACTTAAATATGTTAAACTAATGATTTGAGGCATTTCGATATCGATTGCTAAATGTGTATGTACAAGAAAATCGACTTTATACCTAAATATATGATAACGGAATTCTTCTACATGCACTGCCGTTATGCCGTTAAGGCGTTTGTAGACTTCAGTAAGATAAAGAGGGTTAATTAGCTTAAATATGTTAAACTTATGATTTGAAGATTTTCGAAATCGATTGCTAAATGCATATACACAAGAAAATCGACTTTATACCTAAATATAAGATTACGGAATTCTTCTAAATGCTTTGCCGTTATGCCGTTAAAACGTTTGTAGACTTCAGTAAGATAAAGAGGGTTAATTAGCTTAAATATGTTAAACTAATGATTTGAAGCATTTCGATATCGATTTCTAGATGTGTATATACAACAAAATCGACTTTATACCTAATTATAAGATTACGTAATTCTTCTAAATGCTTTGCCGTTATGCCGTTAAAACGTTTGTAGACTTCAAAAAGATAAAGAGGGTTAATTAACTTAAATATGTTAAACTAATGATTTGAAGCATTTCTATATCGATTGCTAAATGAGTATATACAACAAAATCGACTTTATACCTAAATATAAGATTACGTAATTCTTCTAAATGCTTTGCCGTTATGCCGTTAGGATGTTTGTAGACTTCAGTAAAATAAAAAGGGTTAATTACCTTAAATATGTTAAACTAATGCCTTGAAGCTATTCGAAATCGATTGCTAAATGCATATATACAACAAAATCGACTTTATACCTAAATATAAGATTACGGAATTCTTCTAAATGCACTGCCGTTATGCCGTTATGGCTTTATGTTAACTTCAGTTCGTTAAAGAAGGTTTATTAACTTAGATATGTTACACTAGTTATTTGAAGCATTCGATATCGATTGCTAAATGAGTATATACAAGAAAATCGACTTTATACCTAAATATAATTACGGAATTCTTCTAAATGCACTGCCGTTATGCCGCCATGGCTTTATGTTAACTTCAGTGCGTTAAAGAAGGTTTATTAACTTAAATATGTTAAACTAATGATTTGAAGCTATTCGATATTCGATTGCTAAATGTGTATATTACAACAAAATCGACTTTATACCTAAATATAAGTTACGGAATTCTTCCAAATGCACTGCCGTTATGCCGCTATGGCTTTATGTTAACTTCAGTTCGTTAAAGAAGGTTTATTAACTTAAATATGTTAAACTAGTTATTTGAAGCATTTCGATATCGATTGCTAAATGCATATATACAAGAAAATCGACTTTATACCTAAATATAAGATTACGGAATTCTTCCAAATGCACTGCCGTTATGCCGTTATGGCTTATGTTAACTTCAGTACGTTAAAGAGGTTTATTAACTTAAATATGTTAAACTAATATTTGAAGCATTTCGATATCGATTGCTAAATGTGTATATACAAGAAAATCGACTTTATACCAAATATAGATAACGGAATTCTTCTAAATGCACTGCCGTTATGCCGCTATGGCTTTTGTTAACTTCAGTAGTTAAAGAGGTTTATTAACTTAAATATGTTAAACTAATGTTTGAAGCATTTCGATATCGATTGCTAAATGTGTATATACAAGAAAATCGACTTTATACCTAAATATAAGATTACGGAATTCTTCCAAATGCTACTGCCGTTATGCCGTTAAGGCGTTTGTTAGACTTCAGTAAGATAAAGAGGGTTAATTAACTTAAATATGTTAAACTAATGATTTGAAGCATTTCGATATCGATTGCTAATGGTATATACAAGAAAATCGACTTTATACCTAAATATAAGATTACGGAATTCTTCCAAATGACTGCGTTATGCCGTTAAGGCGTTTGTAGACTTCAGTAAGATAAAGAGGGTTAATTAATTTAAATATGTTAAACTAATGATTTGAAGCATTTCGATATCGATTGCTAAATGTGTATGTACAAGAAAATCGACTTTATACTCAAATATATGATAACGGAGTTCTTCTAAATGCTTTGCCGTTATGCCGTTAAGGCGTTTGTAGACTTCAGTAAGATAAAGAGGGTTAATTAATTTAAATATGTTAAACTAATGATTTGAAGCATTTCGATTTCGATTGCTAAATGTGTATATACAAGAAAATCAACTTTATACCTAAATATGGGATTACGGAATTCTTCTAAATGCTTTGCCGTTATGCCGTTAAAACGTTTGAAGACTTCAGTAAGATAAAGAGGGTTAATTAGCTTAAATATGTTAAACTAATGATTTGAAGCATTTCGATATCGATTGCTAGATGTGTATATACAACAAAATCGACTTTATACCTAAATATAAGATTACGTAATTCTTCTACATGCACTGCCGTTATACCGTTAAGGCGTTTGTAGACTTCAGTAAAATAAAGAGGGTTAATTAACTTAAATATGTTAAACTAATGCCTTGAAGCTATTCGATTTCGATTGCTAAATGTGTATATACAAGAAAATCGACTTTATACCTAATTATAAGATTACGGAATTCTTCCAAATGCTTTGCCGTTATGAAATTAAGGCGTTTGTAGACTTCAGTAAGATAAAGAGGGTTAATTTACTTAAATATGTTAAACTAATGATTTGAGGCATTTCGATATCGATTGCTAAATGTGTGTATACAAGAAAATCGACTTTATACCTAAATATAAGATTACGTAATTCTTCTAAATGCTTTGCCGTTATGCAATTAAGGCGTTTGTAGACTTCTGTAAGATAAAGAGGGTTAATTTACTTAAATATGTTAAACTAATGATTTGAGGCATTTCGATATCGATTGCTAAATGTGTGTATACAAGAAAATAGACTTAATACCTAAATATAAGATTACGGAATTCTTCCAAATGCACTGCCGTTATGCCGCTAAGGCTTTTGTAGACTTTAGTAAGATAAAGAGGGTTAATTAGCTTAAATATGTTAAACTTATGCTTTGAAGCATTTCGATATCGATTGCTAAATGAGTATATACAACAAAATCGACTTTATACCTAAATATAAGATTACGTAATTCTTCTAAAGGCTTTGCCGTTATGCCGTTAAAACGTTTGTAGACTTCAGTAAGATAAAGAGGGTTAATTAACTTAAATATGTTAAACTAATGATTTGAAGCATTTCTATATCGGTTGCTAAATGAGTATATACAAGAAAATCGACTTTATACCTAAATATAAGATTACGTAATTCTTCTAAATGCTTTGCCGTTATGCCGTTAAGATGTTTGTAGACTTCAATAAAATAAAGAGGGTTAATTAACTTAAGTATGTTAAACTAATGATTTGAAGCATTTCGTTTTCGATTGCTAAATGAGTATATACAAGAAAAGCGACTTTATACCGAAATATAAGATTACATAATTCTTCTAAATGCTTTGCCGTTATGCCGTTAAGGCGTTTGTAGGCTTCAGTAAGATAAAGAGGATTAATTATCTTAAATATGTTAATCTAATGATTTGAAGCATTTCGATTTCGATTGCTAAATGAGTATATACAAGAAAATCGACTTTATACCTAAATATAAGATTACGGAATTCTTCCAAATGCACTGCCGTTATACCGTTATGGCTTTATGTTAACTTCAGTTAGTTAAAGAAGGTTTATTAACATAAATATGTTAAACCAGTTATTTGAAGCATTTCGATATCGATTGCTTAATGCATATATACAACAAAATCGACTTTATACCTAAATAAAAGGTTACGGAATTCTTCCTAATGTACTGTCGTTATGCCACCATGGCTTTATATCAACTTCAATACGTTAAAAAAGGTTAATTAACTTAAATATGTTAAACTAATGATTTGAAGCATTTAGATATCGATTGATAAATTCGTATTTACAACAAAATCGACTTTATACCTAAATATGAGCTTACGGAATTATTCTAAATGCACTGCCGTTATGCCGCCATGGCTTTATGTAAACTTCGTTGCGTTAAAGAAGGGTTTTTAACTCAAATATGTTAAACTTATGATTTAAAGATTTTCGAAATCGATTGCTAAATGCATATACACAACAAAATCGACTTTATACCTAAATACAAGATTACGGAATTCTTCCAAATGCACTGCCGTTATGCCGCTAAGGCTTTTGTAGACTTTAGTAAGATAAAGAGGGTTAATTAGCTTAAATATGTTAAACTAATGATTTGAAGCATTTCGATATCGATTGCTAAATGTGTACATACAACAAAATCGACTTTATACCTAAATATAAGATTACGTAATTCTTCTAAATGCTTTGCCGTTATGCAATTAAGGCGTTTGTAGACTTCAGTAAGATAAAGAGGGTTAATTAACTTAAATATGTTAAACTAATGATTTGAAGCATTTCTATATCGATTGCTAAATGAGTATATACAAGAAAATCGACTTTATACCTAAATATAAGATTACGTAATTCTTCTAAATGCTTTGCCGTTATGCGATTAAGGCGTTTGTAGACTTCAGTAAGATAAAGAGGGTTAATTAACTTAAATATGTTAAACTAATGATTTGAGGCATTTCGATATCGATTGCTAAATGTGTATGTACAAGAAAATCGACTTTATACCTAAATATATGATAACGGAATTCTTCTACATGCACTGCCGTTATGCCGTTAAGGCGTTTGTAGACTTCAGTAAGATAAAGAGGGTTAATTAGCTTAAATATGTTAAACTTATGATTTGAAGATTTTCGAAATCGATTGCTAAATGCATATACACAACAAAATCGACTTTATACCTAAATATAAGATTACGGAATTCTTCTAAATGCTTTGCCGTTATGCCGTTAAAACGTTTGTAGACTTCAGTAAGATAAAGAGGGTTAATTAGCTTAAGTATGTTAAACTAATGATTTGAAGCATTTCGATATCGATTTCTAGATGTGTATATACAACAAAATCGACTTTATACCTAGTTATAAGATTACGTAATTCTTCTAAATGCTTTGCCGTTATGCCGTTAAAACGTTTGTAGACTTCAAAAAGATAAAGAGGGTTAATTAACTTAAATATGTTAAACTAATGATTTGAAGCATTTCTATATCGATTGCTAAATGAGTATATACAACAAACTCGACTTTATACCTAAATATAAGATTACGTAATTCTTCTAAATGCTTTGCCGTTATGCCGTTAGGATGTTTGTAGACTTCAATAAAATAAAAAGGGTTAATTACCTTAAATATGTTAAACTAATGCCTTGAAGCTATTCGATTTCGATTGCTAAATGTGTATATTCAAGAAAATCGACTTTATACCTAAATATAAGATTACGGAATTCTTCCAAATGCACTGCCGTTATTTCGTTATGGTTTAATGTTAACTTCAGTTAGCTTAAGAAGGTTTATAAGCTTAAATATGTTAAACCAGTTATTTGAGGCATTTCGATATCGATTGCTCAATGCATATATACAAGAAAATCGACTTTATTCCTAAATATAAAATTACGGAATTCTTCCAAATGTACTGTCGTTATGCCACCAGGCTTTATATCACCTTCATTACGTTAAAGAAGGTTAATTAGCTTAATTATGATAATCTTATTATTTGAGGCATTTCGATATCGATTGCTAAATGTGTATATAGAAGAAAATCGACTTTATACCTAAATATAAGATTACGAAATTCTTCTACATGAACTGCCGTTATGCCGTCATGGCTTTGTGTTAACTTCAGTGCGTAAAAGAAGCTTTATTAACTTAAATATGCTAAACTAATGATTTGAGTATTTTCGAAATCGATTGCTAAGTGCATATATACAAGAAAATCTTCCTTATACCTAAATATAAGATTACGGAATTCTTCCAAATGTACTGTCGTTATGCCGCCATGGCTTTATATGAACTTCAATATGTTAAAGAAGGTTAATTAACTTAAATATGTTAAACTAATGATTTGAGGCATTTCGATATCGATTGCTAAATGTGTATATACAACAAAATCGACTTTATACCTAAATATACGCTTACGGAACTCTTTTAAATGCACTGCCGTTATGGCTTTATGTTAACTTCAGTTCGTTAAAGAAGGTTTATTAACTTAGATATGTTACACAAGTTATTGGAAGCATTCCGAAATCGATTGCTTAATGCATATATACAAGAAAATCGACTTTATACCTAAATATAATATTACGGAATACTTCTAAATGTTCTGTCGTTATGCCACCATGGCTTTATATCAACTTCAATACGTTAAAAAATGTTAATTAACTTAAATATGTTAAACTAATGATTTGAAGCATTAGATATTGATTGCTAAATGTGTATTTACAACAAAATCGACTTTATACCTAAATGTAAGCTTACGGAATTCTTATAAATGCACTGCCGTTATGCCGCCATGGCTTTATGTTAACTTCGTTGCGTTAAAGAAGCTTTATTAACTTAAATATGTTAAACATATGATTTGAAAGTTTTCGAAACCGATTGCTAAATGCATATACACAACAAAATCGACTTTATACCTAAATATAAGATTACGGAATTCTTCCAAATGCACTGCCGTTATGCCGTTATGGCTTTATGTTAACTTCAGTTCGTTTAAGAAGGTTTATTAACTTAGATATGTTACACTAGTTATTTGAAGCATTTCGATATCGATTGCTAAATGAGTATATACAAGAAAATCGACTGATAACGGAATTCTTCTACATGCACTGCCGTTATGCCGCCATGGCTTTGTGTTAACTTCAGTGCGTTAAAGTAGGTTTTTAACTTATATATGTTAAACTAATGATTTGAGGTATTTCGATATCGATTGCTAAATGTGTATATACAAGAAAATCGATTTTATACCTAACTTTAAGGTTACGGAATTCTTCCAAATGCACTGCCGTTATAGCGTTATGGTTTTATGTTAACTTCAGTTAGTTAAAGAGGGTTTATTAACTTAAATAAGTTAAACCAGTTATTTTAAGCATTTCGATATCGATTGCTTAATGCATATATACAAGAAAATCGACTTTATACCTAAATATAAGATAACGTAATTCTTCTAAATGCTTTGCCGTTATGCCGTTAAGGCGTTTGTAGACTTCAGTAAGATAAAGAGGGTTAATTAATTTAAATATGTTAAACTAATGATTTGAAGCATTTCGATATCGATTGCTAAATGTGTATGTACAAGAAAATCGACTTTATACCTAAATATATGATAACGGAGTTCTTCTACATGCACTGCCGTTATGCCGTTAAGGCGTTTGTAGACTTCAGTAAAATAAAGAGGGTTAGTTAACTTAAATATGTTAAACTAATGCCTTGAAGCTATTCGATTTCGATTGCTAAATGTGTATATACAAGAAAATCGACTTTATACCTAAATATAGGATTACGGAATTCTTCTAAATGCTTTGCCGTTATGCCGTTAAAACGTTTGAAGACTTCAGTAAGATAAAGAGGGTTAATTAGCTTAAATATGTTAAACTAATGATTTGAAGCATTTCGATATCGATTGCTAGATGTGTATATACAACAAAATCGACTTTATACCTAAATATAAGATTACGTAATTCTTCTACATGCATTGCCGTTATACCGTTAAGGCGTTTGTAGACTTCAGTAAAATAAAGAGGGTTAATTAACTTAAATATGTTAAACTAATGCCTTGAAGCTATTCGATTTCGATTGCTAAATGTGTATATACAAGAAAATCGACTTTATACCTAATTATAAGATTACGGAATTCTTCCAAATGCTTTGCCGTTATGCAATTAAGGCGTTTGTAGACTTCAGTAAGATAAAGAGGGTTAATTTACTTAAATATGTTAAACTAATGATTTGAGGCATTTCGATATCGATTGCTAAATGTGTGTATACAAGAAAATCGACTTTATACCTAAATATAAGATTACGTAATTCTTCTAAATGCTTTGCCGTTATGCCGTTAAAACGTTTGTAGACTTCAGTAAGATAAAGAGGGTTAATTTACTTAAATATGTTAAACTAATGATTTGAGGTATTTCGATATCGATTGCTAAATGTGTGTATACAATTATTATTATTATTTTTATTAGGAAAAATATACAAAATATTAAACCTAATAGTAAGAAAGGAGTACAAGCTACAGTGGCCATCGCCTCCGATATAATAGTATAAAGTTACAAAGTTTATATTTTATTATAAAAATTACATTCTTTTAGAAAATTGCATATATTAACAATGTTTGCGAAAGATGGTGTATTTAACAATGTTTGGTATTTACTAGAATTAAAGTGTTTTTGCCTAATACTCTCTAGTGCTGGACAGATATTGAATATATGTTCCATGGATAATGTGCTGGGACAGAATGGACATGATGGTATAGGATTGCCGCCAAGAAGATGTTGGTGAGTGATTTGCGTGTGCCCGATCCTTAATCGAGTAAAGATTGTTGCTTGCTGTCTTGAGATGTTGTTGGGGTAGCATACCTTTTCGCGTAGTTTGTTTAGGTTTGCGTATTTGTGTTTAAATTCCTTCCAGTCTGCAACTTTCTTTTCATATATGTGTCTGCTTAACATTTTACAGAGGTCATTTTGGTCTTGCACCTCGTTAAGAAAAGTGGGGGCAGATTCGAAGAATCTTGCCGCCTTGTCAGCATATTCGTTCCCGGGAATGCCAACGTGACCTGGCACCCAGAGAAGAGCTATTTTTCTTTTATGTTTAATGCAAATGTCTCTAATTTTAGATATTACTATGGAATTATTTCGTATGTTGCGGATGGCGTTCAAGCAGGAGAAGCTGTCTGAGCAAATAAGGAATTTGCCTTTTTGTAAGATAGCAAATTTTAATGCCATATATATTCCAATTGCCTCGGCGGTAAATACGGACGAATATGATGGAAGAATTCCGCCAGTAATAGTTGTCCCGTTAGCTGTGGTAACAGCATAGGCAGTATTTGTTAATTTGGACGCATCTGTGAAAATTTCTTTAAACTTTTTATTCTTATAAACGTTGGCTAGTTCTAAGAAGTTTTGTTGAAAAACTGTGTTACTGGTGGTGAATTTTTTAAACTTATGTAAAGATGTATTTATTGAAACGTCACTAATCAGCCATTCCGGTTGAGTGTTAGTTGTATAAAATTTTGATGGGATATGAATGTTTAAATTTTTTGCAAACTGAAGACAGCGGCGGAGGGTAGATTTAAGTTGAAAATTCCTTTTGTGTTTTGCTGCAAGCGTTATATATTTTTGAATTCCTATGTTTGGAGAATTAAGTATTTTTGGAAGAAGTTGTATCGTTTTTTCGTAAACTCTTTCCTTTATTGACGGTAAGCCACTTTCTCCTAAAATACATTTAATTGGTGATGTAGGAAAAGCGTTTAAGCTACGACGAATCGCAGCGTGATAAGGAGCCTCCAACTGCTTAATGTTTGTGTTCGAGCACCAGCCATAAATCGGCAGGCCATAGTCTATTTTAGAGAGTATTATGGCTCTTGTAATATTAATAAGTGTATTTGTGTGTATAAATGACCGTTTGCTAGATAAATACTTAATTATGTTTAGTCTACTGGAAAGCGATTTTCTAAGGTTAATACAGTGATACTTAAATGTAAACTTATTGTCAAAATATATTCCTAATATTTTTAAGTTATTTACAGGAGGTATTAAAGTATTGTCGAAAATTAGATCTGGGTATGAACATTTTCTTTTTTTACAAATATGTAATAATTTACATTTAGAAATTGAGATACATGCTCCGGAAAGTGAACCCCATTTTTTGAATTTCGTGAGTACTTCATTAAAAACATTATTAGTTGCCTGCGGATCTTTCAAATTAGTGTAAATAAAAGCATCGTCGGCATACATAGTTAAATTAACATTTTTTATATTTAGGCAGATATCGGTGAGTTTATCAAACGCAATAATGAATAGTACTACGGATAGGGGGGAGCCTTGAGGTATACCGTTGTTAAGAGGGTTTACCTCAGAAAAAGTATTATTAACACGAACTCGGAACTGTCGGTGGATCATAAACGCTTTTATAATCATAAAAGCTTTTGGACCAACCTTCCAGTCTGCAAGTTGGCTCAGTACTGCGTGAACGCCAACGCGATCAAAGGCTTTTTCGAAGTCGGTAGCCAAGATTGTGGCGTGGTTTTTTGTGGCAATCGCGTCGGATACAAAATGTTGCAGTTGCAAAAGTGAATCAGTTGTACTTTGTCTGCTTCTAAAGGCAGTTTGATTATGTTTGATACGATTATTTTTAGTAATGAACCAAATTAGTCGCTTCGCAATAATTTTTTCAAACGTTTTGCTGAGGCAAGAAAGCAAAGAAATAGGTCTATAAGAAGATACCAAGTTGGACGGCTTATGTGGTTTTATTATTGGAATGACTGCGGCAGTTTTCCAAGCATTAGGATAGTAGCCTTTCGCATAGATATTGTTGTAGAGGGATAGTAACTTTTGTTTGGCAATTGGAGGTAGATTTGATAGCATCGGATAAGATATACGATCGATGCCAGGTGTTTTGCCTTTGGCATGTACGAGAGCTGATTCCAGTTCACAATATGTTATCATATTGTCTAAGTGAATTGCCGGTAAGGAAAGGTTTATAGGAGCGTAGTGCATGGAAAGCCAACGATGTTTTTCCTGGATGTATTCTTCAGAGAAGTTGCCGTCAACTGAACATTGAGACCAATGTTGTGCAAAAGCTGTTCCAATATCTATGGGGTCGCATAGAAGTCTTTCCTCAGATTGAATAACTGCTATATGGGGATGTGGGATACTGGTTAGAAGTTTGATGTCATGCCAGATTTTTTTGGAGGTTGATGAAGGGGAAATATGCGAGGTAAAAGTTTCAAAACTCTTTCTCTTGGCTGCCTTGGCCGCCCGTTTGAAATGAGCATTAGATTTTTTGAAGTTCATTATATTTGCATCAGTCATGGAATTTTTTAGAGTTCTCCAGCATTCAATTTTTAGGGTGCGAAGGTCTTGAAGCTCTTTATTCCACCAAATGGGGGAGGCCTTAGAAATTTTTCTTTTACTTTGGGGAATTGATTTGTTAGCTGCCGCGCGTATAGTTTTTGTAATAAAAGAGGTTTCTTGGTTTATATTGCCATTCGGCGAGTATTTCATACTATTTAATATTTCTGCTTGAAATTTGTCCCACTTGGCTAAGTCTGTCTTAAATCGGGGGAGGTGAGTATATTTTGTAGGATGTAGGACAGTAGCAATATTGATTGAAATTGGGAAGTGGTCACTACCTTTAAGTTCGGAAAAAACACTCCACTCGATTCTGGGAGACAGTTCCGGAGAAGAAAAGGAGAGGTCTACATTGGTGAACGTTGAATGAGTTGAGAAGTGGGTGGGAGCGCCATTATTAAGTAATGACAATTGGTGGCTAGTTATAAGGTTTTCAATTATTAGGCCCCTTGGATTTGATTTGGGAGAGCCCCAAAGTGGGTTCCAAGCATTGAAGTCGCCAACCCATAGGAAAGGTTTGGTAAGCTGATGATATATACTCCTTAAATCTGATTCGTTAAAAATTTGCTGGGGGGGAATATAAGTATTAACAACACAAATTGGATGGCTAAGTTTTAATTTAATTGATATGGTAGACAGTGTTGAAGTGATATTAAAAATTTCATGAGGTATATGTCTTTTAACTAGTATACCAACTCCTTGTTTGTTAGTTTGTATATTGTTTAAATTAAAAAGTAGCCAGTGTATTGTTTGGGAAAGTATGTTTTTTGGATATTTATTACTGGAATGTGAGTTTCCTGAATACATATCACATCTGGATTATTTTCTTTGATAAGTAATTGCTGTTCATGGTAATTGTTCCAATATCCGTTCATGTTCCACTGGATGATTTTTAATCCCATTGATGTAAATGAGAGGAAAGCAGAACGTGAGAATATATATTCATGTGAATAGTCATGTATGAAGTGTTTCGTTATTCTAGCATTTCGTTTTCAGATGTGTTTTCTTCTTGAGTAGCGAGAACTTGAGAGAGAGTTGGGAGAGGTTGATAATATGATTGGTATTGAGAGAGAGAGTATGGTGAGTTTGGTTGAAGAGGTGGATTTATATTATGGTTTGTTTCTATTTCGATTTGATCTGTGATTGAATGTGAGATTTCCGAAACCGGAGAGTTGGAAGAGTTATTTTGATTGTTGGTGTTGATAGTTGATGGAATGTTATTATTTGTTTTCATTGCAGTATAAGATTCTATTTTCGGGGAGTCTGGTATGTTGATTTGTTTGTTGGAAGTGGAGGGTATGTGGGAGAGGTCTAAATTGTCAATATTGGTTTGTTTTTTATTTAAGTTTTTATTATTGTTGTTTTCGTAAATTGTTGTGTCGGTGGAGTTGATTCTATTGTTTGGTGTAACTGTGTTATAGCTTGTACTGGTTTTGCCTGCGTTTGCAGTGGATGCAATGTCAGCATACGAGCTATTGGAAACGTTTGTTACGTTTGCTTGTTGTTTGTATATTTTTGTAGCATCCCGCATTGAGCACTTATTCATGATTTTGATTTTTAGAATTTCTTTAGCTTGTAGAAATTTTGGACATTCTTTGGAGGAGGAGGGGTGGGCTTGGAAGCAATTAGCGCAAAAAGTGCGATCACACTCGGACGGAGAATGAGGAGGGAGTGAACAGTTTTCACAAAGAGGAGAGCGTTGGCATTTATTCTTTGTATGCCCAAGAATTTGACATGATTTGCATCGCATGGGAAGGGGTATATATTGGCGAACTAGTACTTTGCACCAGGCGATATCGATTTTATTGGGTAAATTATAGAGATTGAAAGTGAGCAAGACCACTCCCGATGGTAATAATTTGCCATCAATATATTTTTTAAATTTGTAAACCTCGACTACTCCTTGGGAGGATAATTCTTTAATGATTTCTTCTTCTGCAACATTGTTGAGAAAAGGAGCGTATACGGTACCTTTCACTTGGTTGAGTGATGCGTGTAGCGTGGCTAATATAGCACACACGCCTACCAATTGTTTTGCCCTTAGAAATTTTTCAGCTATTTTGTTATTCTTTACCAGAAGCAATAGTTTTCCATCACGAAGAGTGGATATGTTAAGCACTTCACTACTAATTTGCTTGATGGCATGATGTATTGCGAAACATGAGTAGGATGCAATAGGTCTGGACGGATCAGTAGCTTCAATCACAATAAATTTCGGGTCGTCTCCTTTATTTTCGGGTAGAAAAGGGAAATCTTCTAGTTGAAAAGCTATTGGAGGTTTGCGTTTTTTTCTTTTAGGTCCCGTGTCGAGTATAGCGAAGCGATTCTCCCTGATATTTGATGGCATCGGAGCCATCGTACACGTGTAAAAGTTTATGTTTTTGAGGTTGGAATGCTAGTGAGCAATGTAAATACGAATAACGAAAGAAATAGAGCACTCGCGAGCGGTGAAAAACGAATTAAGTAGTTGATGAATTAAGAAAACACTGCGTAAGCGAAAAAACAAAAGACGTCTTTACGGCACGAGAGATAGTCGATGACTGTGTATACAAGAAAATAGACTTAATACCTAAATATAAGATTACGGAATTCTTCCAAATGCACTGCCGTTATGCCGCTAAGGCTTTTGTAGACTTTAGTTAGATAAAGAGGGTTAATTAGCTTAAATATGTTAAACTAATGCTTTGAAGCATTTCGATATCGATTGCCAAATGAGTATATACAACAAAATCGACTTTATACCTAAATATAAGATTACGTAATTCTTCTAAAGGCTTTGCCGTTATGCCGTTAAAACGTTTGTAGACTTCAGTAAGATAAAGAGGGTTAATTAACTTAAATATGTTAAACTAATGATTTGAAGCATTTCTATATCGGTTGCTAAATGAGTATATACAAGAAAATCGACTTTATACCTAAATATAAGATTACGTAATTCTTCTAAATGCTTTGCCGTTATGCCGTTAAGATGTTTGTAGACTTCAATAAAATAAAGAGGGTTAATTAACTTAAGTATGTTAAACTAATGATTTGAAGCATTTCGATTTCGATTGCTAAATGAGTATATACAAGAAAAGCGACTTTATACCGAAATATAAGATTACATAATTCTTCTAAATGCTTTGCCGTTATGCCGTTAAGGCGTTTGTAGGCTTCAGTAAGATAAAGAGGGTTAATTATCTTAAATATGTTAAACTAATGATTTGAAGCATTTCGATTTCGATTGCTAAATGAGTATATACAAGAAAATCGACTTTATACCTAAATATAAGATTACGGAATTCTTCCAAATGCACTGCCGTTATACCGTTATGGCTTTATGTTAACTTCAGTTAGTTAAAGAAGGTTTGTTAACATAAATATGTTAAACCAGTTATTTGAAGCATTTCGATATCGATTGCTTAATGCATATATACAACAAAATCGACTTTATACCTAAATAAAAGGTTACGGAATTCTTCCTAATGTACTGTCGTTATGCCACCATGGCTTTATATCAACTTCAATACGTTAAAAAAGGTTAATTAACTTAAATATGTTAAACTAATGATTTGAAGCATTTAGATATCGATTGATAAATTCGTATTTACAACAAAATCGACTTTATACCTAAATATGAGCTTACGGAATTCTTCTAAATGCACTGCCGTTATGCCGCCATGGCTTTATGTAAACTTCGTTGCGTTAAAGAAGGTTTTTTAACTCAAATATGTTAAACTTATGATTTAAAGATTTTCGAAATCGATTGCTAAATGCATATACACAACAAAATCGACTTTATACCTAAATATAAGATTACGGAATTCTTCCAAATGCACTGCCGTTATGCCGCTAAGGCTTTTGTAGACTTTAGTAAGATAAAGAGGGTTAATTAGCTTAAATATGTTAAACTAATGATTTGAAGCATTTCGATATCGATTGCTAAATGTGTACATACAACAAAATCGACTTTATACCTAATTATAAGATTACGTAATTCTTCTTAATGCTTTGCCGTTATGCAATTAAGGCGTTTGTAGACTTCAGTAAGATAAAGAGGGTTAATTAACTTAAATATGGTAAACTAATGATTTGAGACATTTCGATATCGATTGCTAAATGTGTATGTACAAGAAAATCGACTTTATACTTAAATATATGATAACGGAATTCTTCTACATGCACTGCCGTTATGCCGTTAAGGCGTTTGTAGACTTCAGTAAGATAAAGGGGGTTAATTAACGTAAATATGTTAAACTAATGATTTGAGGCATTTCGATATCGATTGCTAAATGTGTATATACAAGAAAATCGACTTAATACCTAAATATAAGATTCCGGAATTCTTCCAAATGCTCCGCCGTTATGCCGTTAAGGCTTTTGTAGACTTTAGTAAGATAAAGAGGGTTAATTAGCTTAAATATGTTAAACTAATGATTTGAAGCATTTCGATATCGATTGCTAAATGTGTACATACAAAAAAATCGACTTTATACCTAAATATAAGATTACGTAATTCTTCTAAATGCTTTGCCTTTATGCCGTTAAAACGTTTGTAGACTTCAGTAAGATAAAGAGGGTTAGTTAACTTAAATATGTTAAACTAATGATTTGAAGCATTTCTATATCGATTGCTAAATGAGTATATACAAGAAAATCGACTTTATACCGAAATATAAGATTACATAATTCTTCTAAATGCACTGCCGTTATGCCGTTAAAGCTTTTGTAGACTTCAGTAATATAAAGAAGGTTTATTAACTTAGATATGTTAGCCTAGTTATTTGAAGCATTTCGATATCGATTGCTAAATGTGTATATACAAGGAAATCGACTTAATACCTAAATATAAGATTACGGAATTCTTCCAAATGCACTGCCCTTATGCCGTTAAGGCGTTTGTAGATTTCAGTAAGATAAAGGGGGTTAATTAACTTAAATATGTTAAACTAATGATTTGAGGCATTTCGATATCGATTGCTAAATGTGTATACACAAAAAACTCGACTTAATACCTAAATATAAGATTACGGAATTCTTCCAAATGCACTGCCGTTATGCCGCCATGGCTTTGTGTTAACTTCAGTGCGTTAAAGTAGGTTTCTTAACTTAAATATGTTAAACTAATGATTTGAAGCATTTCGATTTCGATTGCTAAATGAGTATATGCAAGAAAATGGACTTTATGCCTAAATATAAGGTTACGGAATTCTTCTAAATGCTTTGCCGTTATGCCGTTAAGGCGTTTGTAGACTTCAGTAAGAAAGAGAGGGTTAATTAACTTAAATATATTAAACTAATGATTTGAGGCATTTCGATATCGATTGCTAAATGTGTATATACAAGAAAATCGACTTTATACCTAAATATATGATAACAGAATTCTTCTACTTGCACTGCCGTTATGCCGTTAAGGCGTTTGTAGACTTCAGTAAGATAAATGGGGTTAATTAACTTAAATATTTTAAACTAATGATTTGAGGAATTTCGATATCGATTGCTAAATGTGTATATACAAGAAAATCGACTTTATACCTAAATATAAGATTACGGAATTCTTCCAAATGCACTGCCGTTATGCCGTTAAGGCTTTTGTAGACTTCAGTATGATAAAGAAGGTTTATTAACTTAGATATGCTAAACCAGTTATTTGAAGCATTTCGATATCGATTGCTTAATGCATATATACAAGAAAATCGACTTTATACCTAAATATAAGATTACGGAATTCTTCCAAATGTACTGTCGTTATGCCACCATGGCTTTATATCAACTTCAATACGTTAAAAAAGGTTAATTAACTTAAATATGATAAACTAATGATTTGAGGCATTTCGATATCGATTGCTAAATGTGTATATAGAAGAAAATCGACTTTCTACCTAAATATATGATTACGGAATTCTTCTACATGAACTGCCGTTATGCCGCCATGGCTTTGTGTTAACTTCAATGCGTTAAAGAAGCTTTATTAACTTAAATATGTCAAACTAATGATTTGAAGATTTTCGAAATCGATTGCTAAATGCACACACACAACAAAATCGACTTTATACCTAAATATAAGATTACGGAATTCTTCCAAATGCACTGCCGTTATGCCGTTATGGCTTTATGTTAACTTCAGTGCGTTAAAGTAGGTTTGTTAACTTAAAGATGTTAAACCAGTTAATTGAAGCATTTCGATATCGATTGCTTAATGCATATATACAAGAAAATCGACTTTATACCTAAATATGAGCTTACGGAATTCTTCTAAATGCTTTGCCGTTATGCCGTTAAGGCGTTTGTAGACTTCAGTAAGATAAAGGGGGTTAATTAACTTAAATATGTTAAACTAATGATTTGAGGCATTTCGATATTGATTGCTAAATGTGTATATACAAGAAAATCGACTTTATACCTAAATATATGATTACGGAATTCTTCTACATGAACTGCCGTTATGCCGCCATGGCTTTGTGTTAACTTCAATGCGTTAAAGAAGCTTTATTAACTTAAATATGTCAAACTAATGATTTGAAGATTTTCGAAATCGATTGCTAAATGCATATACACAACAAATTCGACTTTATACCTAAATATAAGATTACGGAATTCTTCCAAATGCACTGCCGTTATGGCTTTATGTTAACTTCAGTTCGTTTAAGAAGGTTTATTAACTTAGATAAGTTACACTAGTTATTTGAAGCATTTCGAAATCGATTGCTTAATGCATATATACAAGAAAATTGACTTTCTACCTAAATATAAGAATACGGAATTCTTCTAAATGCACTGCCGTTATGCCGTTATGGCTTTATGTTAACTTCAGTTCGTTTAAGAAGGTTTGTTAACTTAGATATGTTACACTAGTTATTTTAAGCATTTCGAAATCGATTGCTTAATGCATATATACAAGAAAATCGACTTTATACCTAAATATAAGCTTACGGAATTCTTCTACATGCACTGCCGCTATGCCGCCATGGCTTTGTGTTAACTTCAGTGCGTTAAAGTAGGTTTGTTAACTTAAAGATGTTAAACCAGTTAATTGAAGCATTTCGATATCGATTGCTTAATGCATATATACAAGAAAATCGACTTTATACCTAAATATGAGCTTACGGAATTCTTCTAAATGCTTTGCCGTTATGCCGTTAAGGCGTTTGTAGACTTCAGTAAGATAAAGGGGGTTAATTAACTTAAATATGTTAAACTAATGATTTGAGGCATTTCGATATCGATTGCTAAATGTGTATATACAAGAAAATCGACTTTATACCTAAATATATGATAACAGAATTCTTCTACTTGCACTGCCGTTATGCCGTTAAGGCTTTTGTAGACTTAAGTAAGATAAAGAGGGTTAATTAGCTTAAATATGTTAAACTAATGATTTGAAGCATTTCGATATCGATTGCTAAATGTGTATGTACAAGAAACCCGACTTTATACCTAAATATATGATAACGGAATTCTTCTACATGCACTGCCATTATGCCGTTAAGGCGTTTGTAGACTTCAGTAAGATAAAGGGGGTTAATTAACGTAAATATGTTAAACTAATGATTTGAAGCATTTCGATATCGATTGCTTAATGTGTATATACAAGAAAATCGACTTAATACCTAAATATAAGACTACGGAATTCTTCCAAACGCACTGCCGTTATGGTTTTATGTTAACTTCAGTTAGGTAAAGAAGGTTTATTAAATTAAATATGTTAAACCAGTTATTTGAAGCATTTCGATATCGATTGCTTAAGGCATATATACAAGAAAATCGACTTTATACCTAAATAAAAGATTACGGAATTCTTCCAAATGTACTGTCGTTATGCCACCATGGCTTTACATCAACTTCAATACGTTAACAAAGGTTAATTAACTTAAATATGTTAAACTCATGATTTGAAGCATTTAGATATCGATTGCTAAATGTGTATATACAACAAAATCGACTTTATACCTAAATATAAGATTACGTAATTCTTCTAAATGCTGTGCCGTTAAGCCGTTAAGGCGTTTGTAGACTTCAGTAAGATAAAGAGGGTTAATTAACTTAAATATGTTAAACTAATGATTTGAAGATTTTCGAAATCGATTGCTAAATGCATATACACAACAAATCGACTTTATACCTAAATATTCTTCCAAATGCACTGCCGTTATGCCGTTATGGCTTTATGTTAACTTCAGTTCGTTTAAGAAGGTTTATTAACTTAGATATGTTAAACTAATGATTTGAAGATTTTCGAAATCGATTGCTAAATGCATATACACAACAAATCGACTTTATACCTAAATATTCTTCCAAATGCACTGCCGTTATGCCGTTATGGCTTTATGTTAACTTCAGTTCGTTTAAGAAGGTTTATTAACTTAGATATGTTACACTAGTTACTTGAAGCATTTCGAAATCGATTGCTTAATGCATATATACAAGAAAATCGACTTTCTACCTAAATTAAAGTTAACGGAATTCTTCTAAATGCACTGCCGTTATGCCGTTATTGCTTTATGTTAACTTCAGTTCGTTTAAGAAGGTTTATTACTTAGATGTGTTACACTAGTGACTTGATGCATTTCGATATCGATTGCTAAATGTGTATATACAAGAAAATCGACTTTATACCTAAATATATGATAACGGAATTCTTCTACATGCACTGCCGTTATGCCGCCATGGCTTTGTGTTAACTTCAGTGCGTTAAAGTAGGTTTGTTAACTTAAATATGTAAAACTAATGATTTGAAGCATTTCGATTTCGATTGTTAAATGAGTATTTACAAGAAAATGGACTTTATACCTAAATATAAGATTAAGGGATTCTTCTAAATGCTTTGCCGTTATGCCGTTAAGGCGTTTGTAGACTTCAGTAAGATAGAGAGGGTTAGTTAACTTAAATATACTAAACTAATGATTTGAGGCATTTCGATATCGATTGCTATATACAAGAAAATCGACTTTATACCTAAATATGAGCTTACGGAGTTCTTCTACATGCACTGCTGTTATGCCGCCAGGGCTTTGTATTAACTTCAGTGCGTTAAAGTAGGTTTGTTAACTTAAATAAGTCAAACTAATGATTTGAGGTATTTCGATATCGATTGCTAAATGTGTATATACAAGAAAATCGACTTTATACCTAAATATATGATAAAGGAATTCTTCTACATGCACTGCCGTTATGCCGTTAATGCGTTTGTAGACTTCAGTAAGATAAAGAGGGTTAATTAACTTAAATATATTAAACTAAAGATTTGAGGCATTTCGATATCGATTGCTATATACAAGAAAATCGACTTTATACCTAAATATATGATAACGGAATTCTTCTACATGCACTGCTGTTATGCCGCCAGGGCTTTGTGTTAACTTCAGTGCGTTAAAGTAGGTTTGTTAACTTAAATAAGTCAAATAAGAGGTATTTCGATATCGATTGCTAAATGCGTATATACAACAAAATCGACTTTATACCTAAATATAAGATTACGGAATTCTTCCAAATGCACTTTCGTTATGCCGCCATGGCTTAAAAGCCAACTTCCGTTCGTTAAAGAAGGTTTATTAACTTAAATATGTTAAACTAATGATTTGAAGCATTTCGATATCGATTGCTAAATGTGTATATACAAGATAATCGACTTTATGACTAAATATAAGATTACGGAATTCTTCTAAATGCACTGTCGTTATGCCGCCATGGCTCTATATCACCTTCATTACGTTAAAGAAGGTTAACTAACTTAAATATGTTAAACGAATGATTTGAAGCATTTCGATATCGATAGCTAAATGTGTATATACAAGAAAATCGACGTTTTACATAAATATAAGACTACCGAATTCTTCCAAATATACTGTCGTTATGCCGCCATGGCTTTATATCAACTTCAATACGTTAAAGAAGGTTAATTAACTTAAATATGTTAAACTAATGATTTGAAGCATTTCGATATCGATAGATAAAAGTGTATTTACAAGAAAATCGACTTTATGCCTAAATATAAGATTACGGAATTCTTCTAAATGCACTGCCGTTATGCCGTTATGGCTTTATGTAAACTTCAGTAAGATAAAGAAGGTTAATTAACTTAAATATGTTAAACTAATGATTTGAAGCATTTCGATATCGATTGCTAAATGTGTATATACAACAAAATCGACTTTATACCTAAATATAAGATTACGGAAATCTTCCAAATGAACTGTCGTTATGCCGCCATGGCTTTATATCGACTTCAATACGTTAAAGAAGGTTAATTAACTTAAATATGTTAAACTAATGATTTGAAGCATTTCGATATAGATAGATAAAAGTGTATTTACAAGAAAATCGACTTTATGCCTAAATATAAGATTACGGAATTCTTCTAAATGCACTGCCGTTATGCCGTTATGGCTTTATGTAAACTTCAGTAAGATAAAGAAGGTTAATTAACTTAAATATGTTAAACTAATGATTTGAAGCATTTCGATATCGATTGCTAAATGTGTATATACAACAAAATCGTCTTTATACCTAAATATAAAATTACGGAATTCTTTTAAATGCACTGTCGTTATGCCGCCATGGCTTCATATCACCTTCATTACGTTAAAGAAGGTTAACTAACTGAAATATGTTAAACGAATGATTTGAAGCATTTCGATATCGATTGCTAAATGCGTATATACAACAAAATCGACTTTATACCTAAATATAAGATTACGGAATTCTTCTAAATGCACTGTCGTTATGCCGCCATGGCTTTATATCACCTCCATTACGTTAAAGAAGGTTAACTAACTTAAATATGTTAAACTAATGATTTGAAGATTTTCGATATCAATTGCTAAATGTGTAAGTACAAGAAAATCGACTATATACCTAAATATAAGATTACTAAATTCTTCTACATGCACTGTCGTTATGCCGCCTTGGCTTTATATCACCTTCATTACGTTAAAGAAAGCTAATTAACTTAAATATGTTAAACTAATGATTTAAAGCAGTTCGATATCGATTGCTAAATGTGTATATACAACAAAATCGACTTTTTTCCTAAATATAAGATTACGGAATTCTTCCAAATGTACTGTTGTTATGGCGCCATGGCTTTATAACGACTTCAATACGTTAAAGAAGGTTAATTAACTTAAATATGTTAAACTAATGATTTTAAGCTTTTCGATATCGATTGCTAAATGTGTATATACAAGAAAATCGACTTTATACCTAATATAAGATTACGGATTTCTTCTAAATGCACTGCCGTTATACCGTTATGGCTATACGTACACTTCAGTAAGATAAAGAAGGCTAATTAACTTAAATATGTTAAACTAATGATTAAAAGCATTTCGATATCGATTGCTAAATGTGTATATACAACAAAATCGACTTTATACATAAATATACGATAACGGAATTCTTCTAAATGCACTGCCGTTATGCCGCCATGGCTTTATATCACATTCATTACGTTAAAGAAGGTTAACTAACTTAAATATGTTAAACTAATGATTTGAAGCATTTCGATATCGATTGCTAAATGTGTATGTACAACAAAATCGACTTTATACCTAAATATAAGATAACGGAATTCATATAAATATACTGCCGTTATGCCGTTATGGCTTTATGTAAACTTCAGTAAGATAAAGAAGGTTAGTTAACTTAAATATGTTAATCTAATGATTTGAAGATTTTCGATATCAGATACAAGAAAGCTAAATGTGTATATACAAGAAAATTGAATTTATATTTAAATATAAGATTACGGAATTCTTCCAAATGTACTGTCGTTATGCCGCTATGGCTTTATGTCAACTTCAATACGTTAAAGAAGGTTAATTAACTTAAATATGTTAAACTAATGATTTGAAGTATTTTGATATCGACTGCTAAATGTGTAAATGCAAGAAAATCGACTTTACACCTAAATATAAAATTATAACATTACGGAATTCTTCTAAATGCACTGCCGTTATACCGTTAAGGCTTTATGTAGACTTCAGTAAGCTAAAAAATGTTTATTAACTTAATATGTGAAATTAATGATTTGAAGCATTTAGATATCGATAGCTAAATATGTATATACAAGAAAATCGACTTCGTACCTAAATATAAGATTATTGAGTTCTTCTACATGCACTGCCGTTATGCCTCCATGGCTGTATGCCCACTTCAGATCGTTAAAGAAGGTTTATTTCCTTAAATATGATAAAATAATGAGCTGAAGCTTTTCTATATCTGTTGCTAAATGTGTATATACAAGAAAACCGATTTTATACCTAAATAAAAGATTACGGAATTCACCCAAACATACTGCCGTTATGCCGCTATGGCTTTATGTAAACTTCAATAAGATAAAGAAGGTAAATTAACCGAAATATGCTAAACCTGTTATTTGAAGCATTTCGATATCGGTTGATAAATGTGTATATACAATCGACTTTGTACCTAAATATAAGATTACGGAATTCTTCTAAATGCACTGTCGTTATGCCGCCATTGTTTGTATCAACTTCAATACGTTAAAGAAGGTTAATTATTTTAAATATGTTAAACTAATGATTTGCAGCATTTCGATATCGATTGCTAAATGTGTATATACAAAAAAATCGAGTTTATACCTAAATATAAGCCGTTATGCCGCCATGGCTTTGTGTTAACTTCAGTGCGTTAAAGTAGGTTTGTTAACTTAAATATGTTAAACTAATGATTTGAAGCATTTTGCCGTTATGCCGCCATGGCTTTGTGTTAACTTCAGTGCGTTAAAGTAGGTTTGTTAACTTAAATATGTTAAACTAATGATTTGAAGATTTTCGAAATCGATTGCTAATTGCATATATACAACAAAATCTACTTTATACCTAAATATAAGATTACGGAATTCTTCAAATGCACTGCCGTTATACCGTTATGGCTTTATATCAACTTCAGTTAGTTAAAGAAGGTTTATTAATTTAAATATGTTAAACTAATGATTTGAAGCATTTCGATATCGATTGCTAAATGAGTATATACAAGAAAATCGACTTTATACCTAAATATAAGTTTACGGAATTCTTCAAATTCAATGCCGTTATACCGTTATGGCGTTTGTAGACTTTAGTAAGATAAAGAGGGTTAATTAGCTTAAATATGTTAAACTAATGATTTGAAGATTTTCGAAATCGATTGCTAAATGCATATATACAAGAAAATCGACTTTATACCTAAATATAAGAATACGTAATTCTTCTAAATGCTTTGCCGTTATGCCGTTAAAACGTTTGTAGACTTCAGTAAGATAAAGAGGGTTAATTTGCTTAAATATATTAAACTAATGATTTGAAGCAATTCTATATCGATTGCTAAATGGGTATATACAAGAAAATCAATCTTATACCTAAATATAATATTACGTAATTCTTCTAAATGCTTTGCCGTTATGCCGTTAAGATGTTTGTAGACTTCAGTAAGATAAAGAGGGTTAATTAACTTAAATATGTTAAACTAATGATTTTAAGCATTTCGATTTCGATTGCTAAATGAGTATATACAAGAAAATCGACTTTATACCTAAATATAAGATTACGTAATTCTTCTAAATGCTTTGCCGTTATGCCATTAAGGCGTTTGTAGACTTCAGTAAGAAAAAGAGGGTTAATTAACTTAAATATGTTAAACTAATGATTTGAAGCATTTCTATATCGATTGCTAAATGAGTATATACAAGAAAATCGACCTTATACCTAAATATCAGATTACGTAATTCTTCTAAGTGCTTTGCCGTTATGCCGTTAAGGCGTTTGTAGACTTCAGTAAGTTAAAGAGGGTTAATTAACTTAAATATGTTAAACTAATGATTTGAGGCATTTCGATATCCATTACTAAATGTGTATATACAAGAAAATCGACTTTATACCTAAATATATGATGACGGAATTCTTCTACATGCACTGCCGTTATGCAGTTATGGCTTTGTGTTAACTTCAGTGCGTTAAAGTAGGTTTGTTAACTTAAATATGTCAAACTAATGATTTGAAGCATTTCGATATCAATTGCTAAATGTGTATATAAAAGAAAATCGACTTTATACCTAAATATAAGATTACGGAATTCTTCTAAATGCACTGCCGTTATGCAGTTATGGCTTTGTGTTAACTTCAGTGCGTTAAAGTAGGTTTGTTAACTTAAATATGTCAAACTAATGATTTGAAGCATTTCGATATCAATTGCTAAATGTGTATATAAAAGAAAATCGACTTTATACCTAAATATAAGATTACGGAATTCTTCTAAATGCACTGCCGTTATGCAGTTATGGCTTAATGTTAACTTCTGTTCGTTAAAGAAGGTTTATTAACTTAAATATGTTAAACTAATGATTTGAGGCATTTCGATTTCGATTGCTAAATGAGTATATACAAGAAAATCGACTTTATACCTAAATATAAGATTAAGTAATTCTTCTAAATGCTTTGCCGTTATGCCATTAAGGCGTTTGTAGACTTCAGTAAGCTAAATAGGGTTAATTAACTTAAATATGTTAAACTAATGATTTGAAGCATTTCGATATCGATTACTAAATGAGTATTACAAGAAAACCGACTTTATACCTAATTAAAAGATTACGTACTTCTTCTAAATGCTTTGCCGTTATGCCGTTAAGGCGTTTGTGGACTTCAGTAAGATAAAGAGGGTTAATTAACTTACATATATTAAACTAATGACTTGAGGCATTTCGATACCCGATTACTAAATGTGTATATACAAGAAAATCGACTTTATACCTAAATATATGATGACGGAATTCTTCTACATGCACTGCCGTTATGCAGTTATGGCTTTGTGTTAACTTCAGTGCGTTAAAGTAGGTTTGTTAACTTAAATATGTCAAACTAATGATTTGAAGCATTTCGATATCAATTGCTAAATGTGTATATAAAAGAAAATCGACTTTATACCTAAATATAAGATTACGGAATTCTTCTAAATGCACTGCCGTTATGCAGTTATGGCTTTGTGTTAACTTCAGTGCGTTAAAGTAGGTTTGTTAACTTAAATATGTCAAACTAATGATTTGAAGCATTTCGATATCAATTGCTAAATGTGTATATAAAAGAAAATCGACTTTATACCTAAATATAAGATTACGGAATTCTTCTAAATGCACTGCCGTTATGCAGTTATGGCTTAATGTTAACTTCTGTTCGTTAAAGAAGGTTTATTAACTTAAATATGTTAAACTAATGATTTGAGGCATTTCGATTTCGATTGCTAAATGAGTATATACAAGAAAATCGACTTTATACCTAAATATAAGATTAAGTAATTCTTCTAAATGCTTTGCCGTTATGCCATTAAGGCGTTTGTAGACTTCAGTAAGCTAAATAGGGTTAATTAACTTAAATATGTTAAACTAATGATTTGAAGCATTTCGATATCGATTACTAAATGAGTATTACAAGAAAACCGACTTTATACCTAATTAAAAGATTACGTACTTCTTCTAAATGCTTTGCCGTTATGCCGTTAAGGCGTTTGTGGACTTCAGTAAGATAAAGAGGGTTAATTAACTTACATATATTAAACTAATGACTTGAGGCATTTCGATATCGATTGCTAAATGTGTATATACAAGAAAATCGACTTTATACCTAAATATATGATAACGGAATTCTTCTACATGCACTGCCGTTATGCAGTTATGGCTTTACGTTAACTTCTGTTCGTTAAAGAAGGTTTATTAACTTAAATATGTTAAACTAATGACTTGAAGATTTTCGAAATCGATTGCTAAATGCATATATACAAGAACATCTTCTTTATACCTAAATATAAGATTACGGAATTCTTCCAAATGTACTGTCGTTATGCCGTTATGGCTTTATATCACCTTCAATACGTTAAAGAAGGTTAATTAACGTAACTTGTTAAACTAATGATTTGAAGCATTTCGATATCGATTGCTAAATGCGTATATAGAACAAAATCGACTTTATACTTAAATATGAGCTTACGGAATTCTTCTAAATGCACTGCCGTTATGCCGTTATGGCTTTATATCAACTTCAATATTTTAAAGAAGATTAATTAACTTAAATATGTTAAACTAATGATTTGAGGCATTTCGATATCGATTGCTAAATGCATATATACAACAAAATCGACTTTATACCTAAATATAAGCTTACGGAATTCATCTAAATGTACTGCCGTTATTTCGTTATGGCTTTATGTTAACTTCAGTTCGTTAAAGAAGGTTTATTAACTTAGATATGTTACACCAAATATTTGAAGCATTTCGAAATCAATTGCTTAATGCATATATACAAGAAAATCGACTTTATACCTAAATATAAGATTACGGAATTCTTCCAAATGTACTGTCGTTATGCCGCCATGGCTTTATATAAACTTCAATATGTTAAAGAAGGTTAATTAACTTAAATAAGTTAAACTAATGATTTGAGGCATTTCGATATCGATTGCTTAATGTGTATATACAACAAAATCGACATTATACCTAAATATAAGATTACGGAATTCTCCCAAATGCACTGCCGTTATACTGTTATGGCTTTATGTAAACTTCAGTAAGATAAAGAAGGTTAACTTACTTAAATATGTTAAACTAATGATTTGAAGCATTTCGATATCGATTGCTAAATGCGTATATACAAGAAAATCGAATTTATACCTAAATATAAGATTACGGAATTCTTCCAAATGCACTGCCGTTACACCGTTAAGGCTTTTGTAGACTTTAGTAAAATAAAG
>JAPZAG010001527.1:0-29849 GCA_027475135.1 Bactrocera correcta | reverse complement strand
CGATATCGATTGCTAAATGAGTATATACAAGAAAATCGACTTTATACCTAAATATAAGATTACGGAATTCTTCCAAATGCATTGCCGTTATGCCGTTAAGGCTTTTGTAGACTTTAGTAAGATAAAGAGGGTAAATTAGCTTAAATATGTTAAACTAATGATTTGAAGCATTTCGATATCGATTGCTAAATGTGTACATACAACAAAATCGACTTTATACCTAAATATAAGATTACGTAATTCTTCTAAATGCTTTGCCGTTATGCCGTTAAGGCGTTTGTAGACTTTAGTAAGATAAAGTGGGTTAATTAGCTTAAATATGTTAAACTAATGATTTGAAGCATTTCGATATCGATTGCTAAATGAGTATATACAAGAAAATCGACTTTATACCTAAATATAAGATTACGGAATTCTTCCAAATGCACTGCCGTTATGCCGTTAAGGCTTTTGTAGACTTTAGTAAGATAAAGAGGGTTAATTAACTTAACTATGTTAAACTAATGATTTGAAGCATTTCGATATCGATTGCTAAATGTGTATATGCAACAAAATCGACTTTATACCTAAATATAAGATTACGGAATTCTTCTAAATGCTTTGCCGTTATGCCGTTAAAACGTTTGTAGACTTTAGTAAGATAAAGAGGGTTAATTAACTTAAATATGTTAAACAAATGATTTGAAGCATTTCGATATCGATTGCTAAATGAGTATATACAAGAAAATCGACTTTATACGTAAATATAAGATTACGTAATTCTTCTAATTCTTTGCCGTTATGCCGTTAAGGCGTTTGTAGACTTTAGTAAGATAAAGAGGGTTAATTAGCTTAAATATGTTAAACTAATGATTTGAAGCATTTCTAAATCGATTGCTAAATGTGTACATACAACAAAATCGACTTTATACCTAAATATAAGATTACGTAATTCTTCTAAATGCTTTGCCGTTATGCCGTTAAGGCGTTTGTAGACTTTAGTAAGATAAAGTGGGTTAATTAGCTTAAATATGTTAAACTAATGATTTGAAGCATTTCGATATCGATTGCTAAATGAGTATATACAAGAAAATCGACTTTATACCTAAATATAAGATTACGGAATTCTTCCAAATGCACTGCCGTTATGCCGTTAAGGCTTTTGTAGACTTTAGTAAGATAAAGAGGGTTAATTAACTTAACTATGTTAAACTAATGATTTGAAGCATTTCGATATCGATTGCTAAATGTGTATATGCAACAAAATCGACTTTATACCTAAATATAAGATTACGGAATTCTTCTAAATGCTTTGCCGTTATGCCGTTAAAACGTTTGTAGACTTCAGTAAGATAAATAGGGTTAATTATCTTAAACATGTTAAACTAATGATTTGAAGCATTTCGATTTCGATTGCTAAATGAGTATATACAAGAAAAGCGACTTTATACGTATATAAAAGATTACGTAATTCTTCTAAATGCTTTGCCGTTATGCCGTTAAGGCGTTTGTAGACTTCAGTAAGATAAAGAGGGTTAATTAACTTAAATATGTTAAACTAATGATTTGAGGCATTTCGATATCGATTGCTAAATGTGTATGTACAAGAAAATCGACTTTATACCTAAATATATGATAACGGAATTCTTCTGCATGCACTGCCGTTATGCTGTTAAGGCGTTTGTAGACTTCAGTAAGATAAAGGGTGTTAATTAACTTAAATATGTTAAACTAATGATTTGAGGCATTTCGATATCGATTGCTAAATGTGTATATACAAGAAAATCGACTTAATACCTAAATATAAGATTACGGAATTCTTCCAAATGCACTGCCTTTATACCGTTATGGCTTTATGTTAACTTCAGTTAGTTAAAGAAGGTTGAAGCATTTCGATATCGATTGCTTAATGCATATATACAAGAAAATCGACTTTATACCTAAATATAAGATTACGGAATTCTTCGAAATGCACTGTCGTTATGCCGCCATGGCTTTATATCACCTTCATTACGTTAAAGAAGGTTAACTAACTTAAATATGTTAAACCAGTTATTTGAAGCTTTTCGAAATCGATTGCTTAATGCATATATACAAGAAAATCGACTTTATACGTAAATATAAGATTACGTAATTCTTCTAATTCTTTGCCGTTATGCCGTTAAGGCGTTTGTAGACTTTAGTAAGATAAAGAGGGTAAATTAACTTAAATATGTTAAACTAATGATTTGAAGCATTTCGATATCGATTGCTAAATGTGTATGTACAACAAAATCGAATTTATACCTAAATATTAGATAACGGAATTTATATAAATATACTGCCGTTATGCCGTTATTGCTTTATGTTAACTTCAGTTCGTTAAAGAAGGTTTATTATCTTAAATATGTTAAACTAATGATTTGAAGCATTTCGATATGGATTGCTAGATGCGTATATACAACAAAATCGACTTTATACCTAAATATAAGATTAGGGAATTTTTCTAAATGCACAGTCGTTATGCCGCCATGGCTTCATGTCACCTTCATTACGTTAAAGAAGGCTATTTAACTTAAATATGTTAAACTAATGATTTGAAGCATTTCGTTATCGATTGCTAAATGTTTATATACAAGAAAATCGACTTTATACCTAAATATAAGATTACGGAATTCTTCTAAATGCACTGCCTTTATACCGTTATGGCTTTATGTTAACTTCAGTTAGTTAAAGAAGGTTGAAGCATTTCGATATCGATTGCTTAATGCATATATACAAGAAAATCGACTTTATACCTAAATATAAGATTACGGAATTCTTCGAAATGCACTGTCGTTATGCCGCCATGGCTTTATATCACCTTCATTACGTTAAAGAAGGTTAACTAACTTAAATATGTTAAACCAGTTATTTGAAGCTTTTCGAAATTGATTGCTTAATGCATATATACAAGAAAATCGACTTTATACCTAAATATATGATAACGGAATTCTTCTGCATGCACTGCCGTTATGCTGTTAAGGCGTTTGTAGACTTCAGTAAGATAAAGGGGGTTAATTAACTTAAATATGTTAAACTAATGATTTGAAGCATTTCGATATCGATTGCTAAATGTGTATGTACAACAAAATCGAATTTATACCTAAATATAAGATAACGGAATTTCTATAAATATACTGCCGTTATGCCGTTATTGCTTTATGTTAACTTCAGTTCGTTAAAGAAGGTTTATTAACTTAAATATGTTAAACTAATGATTTGAAGCATTTCGATATGGATTGCTAGATGCGTATATACAACAAAATCGACTTTATACCTAAATATAAGATTAGGGAATTTTTCTAAATGCACAGTCGTTATGCCGCCATGGCTTCATGTCACCTTCATTACGTTAAAGAAGGCTATTTAACTTAAATATGTTAAACTAATGATTTGAAGCATTTCGTTATCGATTGCTAAATGTTTATATACAAGAAAATCGACTTTATACCTAAATATAAGATTACGGAATTCTTCTAAATGCACTGTCGTTATGCCGCCATGGCTTTATATCACCTTCATTACGTTAAAGAAGGTTAACTAACTTAAATATGTTAAACGAATGATTTGAAGGATTTCGATATCGATAGCTTAATGTGTATGTACAAGAAAATCGACTTTATACCTAATATAAGAAAACGGAATTCTTCTAAATGCACTGCCGTTATGCCGCCATGGCTTTAAGCCAACTTCCGTTCGTTAAAGAAGGTTTATTAACTTAAATATGTTAAACTAATGATTTAAAGCATTTCGATATCGATTTATATACAAAAAAATCGACATTATACCTAAATATAAGATTACGGAATTCTTCCAAATCTACTGTCGTTATGATGCCATGGCTTTATATCAACTTCAATACGTTAAAGAAGGTTAATTCCCTATATGTTAAACTAATGATTTGAAGCATTTCGATATGGATTGCTAGATGCGTATATACAACAAAATCGACTTTATACCTAAATATAAGATTAGGGAATTTTTCTAAATGCACAGTCGTTATGCCGCCATGGCTTTATATCACCTTTAGTAAGATAAAGAGGGTTAATTAACTTAACTATGTTAAACTAATGATTTGAAGCATTTCGATATCGATTGCTAAATGTGTATATGCAACAAAATCGACTTTATACCTAAATATAAGATTACGTAATTCTTCTAAATGCTTTGCCGTTATGCCGTTAAGATGTTTGTAGACTTCAGTAAGATAAATAGGGTTAATTATCTTAAACATGTTAAACTAATGATTTGAAGAATTTCGATTTCGATTGCTAAATGAGTATATACAAGAAAAGCGACTTTATACGTAAATATAAGATTACGTAATTCTTCTAAATGCTTTGCCGTTATGCCGTTAAGGCGTTTGTAGACTTCAGTAAGATAAAGGGGGTTAATTAACTTAAATATGTTAAACTAATGATTTGAGGCATTTCGATTTCGATTGCTAAATGAGTATATACAAGAAAAGCGACTTTATACGTAAATATAAGATTACGCAATTCTTCTAAATGCTTTGCCGTTATGCCGTTAAAACGTTTGTAGACTTTAGTAAGATAAAGAGGGTTAATTAACCTAAATATGTTAAACTAATGATTTGAAGCATTTCGATATCGATTGCTAAATGAGTATATACAAGAAAATCGACTTTATACCTAAATATAAGATTACGTAATTCTTCTAAATGCTTTGCCGTTATGCCGTTAAGGCGTTTTTAGACTTTAGTAAGATAAAGAGGGTTAATTAGCTTAAATATGTTAAACTAATGATTTGAAGCATTTCGATATCGATTGCTTATTGTGTATATACAAAAAAATCGACTTTATACCTAAATATAAGATTACGGAATTCTTCTAAATGCTTTGTTGTTATGCCGTTAAGATGTTTGTAGACTTCAGTAAGATAAATAGGGTTAATTATCTTAAACATGTTAAACTAATGATTTGAAGCATTTCGATTTCGATTGCTAAATGAGTATATACAAGAAAAGCGACTTTATACGTAAATATAAGATTACGTAATTCTTCTAAATGCTTTGCCGTTATGCCGTTAAGGCGTTTGTAGACTTCAGTAAGATAAAGAGGGTTAATTAACTTAAATATCTTAAACTAATGATTTGAGGCATTTCGATATCGATTGCTAAATGTGTATGTACAAGAAAATCGACTTTATACCTAAATATATGATAACGGAATTCTTCTGCATGCACTGCCGTTATGCTGTTAAGGCGTTTGTAGACTTCAGTAAGATAAAGGGGGTTAATTAACTTAAATATGTTAAACTAATGATTTGAGGCATTTCGATATCGATTGCTAAATGTGTATATACAAGAAAATCGACTTAATACCTAAATAAAAGATTACGGAATTCTTCCAAATGCACTGCCTTTATACCGTTATGGCTTTATGTTAACTTCAGTTAATTAAAGAAGGTAAATTAACTTAAATATGTTAAACTAATGATTTGAAGCATTTCGATATCGATTGCTTAATGCATATATACAAGAAAATCGACTTTATACCTAAATAAAAGATTACGGAATTCTTCCAAATGTACTGTCGTTAAGCCACCATGGCTTTATATAAACTTCAATACGTTAAAAAAGGTTAATTAACTTAAATATGTTAAACTAATGATTTGAAGCATTTAGATATCGATTGCTAACTGTGTACATACAACAAAATCGACTTTATACCTAAATATAAGCTAACGGAATTCTTCTAAATGCACTGCCGTTATGCCGCCATGGCTTTATGTTATTTTCGGTGCGTTTAAGAAGCTTTATTAACTTAAATATGTTAAACTTATGATTTGAAGATTTTCGAAATCGATTGCTAAATGAGTATATACAAGAAAATCGACTTTATACCTTAATATTTCATAACGGAATTCTTCTACATGCACTGCCGTTACGCCGCCAAGGCTTTGTGCTAACTTCAGTGCGTTAAAGTAGGTTTGTTAACTTAAATTTGTTAAACTAATGATTTGAAGCATTTCGATATCTATAGCTAAATGAGTATATACAAGAAAATGGACTTTATACCTAAATATAAGATTACGGAATTCTTCTAAATTCTTTGCCGTTATGCCGGTAAGGCGTTTGTAGACTTCAGTAAGATAGAGAGGGCTAATTAACTTAAATATATTAAACTAATGATTTGAGGCATTTCGATAGCGATTGCTAAATGTGTATATACAAGAAAATCGACTTTATACCTAAATATATGATAACGTTAAGGCGTTTGTAGACTTCAGTAAGATAAAGGGGGTTAATTAACTTAAAAATTTAAATCGACTTTATACCTAATATAAGATTACGGAATTTTTCTAAATGCACTGCCGTTATGCCATGGCTCTAAGCCAACTTCCGTTCGTTAGAGAAGGTTTATTAGCTTAAATATGTTAAACTAATTATTTGAAGCATTTCGATTTTGATTGCTAAATGTGTATATACAAGAAAATCAACTTTATACATAAATATAAGACTACGGAATTCCCCCAAATGTATTGTCGTTATGCTGCCATGGCTTTACATCAACTTCAATACGTTAAAGAAGGTTAATTAACTTAAATATGTTAAACTAATGATTTGAAGCATTTCGATATCGATTGCTAAATGCGTATATGCTTCAAAATCGGCTTTATACCTAAATATAAGGTTACGGAATTCTTCTAAATGCACTGTCGTTATACCGCCATGGCTCTATATCACCTTCATTACGTTAAAGAAGGTAAACCAACTTAAATATGTTAAACGAATGATTTGAAGCATTTCGATATCGATAGCTAAATGTGTATTTACAAGAAAATCGACTCTTTACCTAAATATAAGATTACGGAATTTTTCCAAATGCACTGCCCTTATACCGTTTTGGCTTTATGTAAACTTCAGTAAGATAAAGAAGGTTAATTAACTTAAATATGTTAAAATAATGATTTAAAGCATTTCGATATCGATTGATAAATGTGTATATACAACAAAATCGACCTTATACCTAAATATAACATTACAAAATTCTTCCAAATCTACTGTCGTTATGCCGCCATGGCTTTATATCAACTTCAATACGTTAAAGAAGGTTAATTAACTTAAATATGTTAAACTAATGATTTGAAGCATTTCGATATCGATTGCTTAATGCGTATATACAACAAAATCGGCTTTATACCTAAATATAAGATTACGGAATTCTTCTAAATGCACTGTCGTTATGCCGCCATGGCTCTATATCACCTTCATTACGTTAAAGAAGGTCAACTAACTTAAATATGTTAAACGAATGATTTGAAGCATTTCGATATCGATAGCTAAATATGTATATACAAGAAAATCGACTTTATACCTAATAAAAGATTACGGAATTCTTCTAACTGCACTGCCGTTATGCCGCCATGGCTTTAAGCCAACTTCCGTTCGTTAAAGAAGGTTTAATAACTTAAATATGTTAAAGTAATGATTTGAAGCATTTCGATATCGATTGCTAAATGGGTATATACAAGAAAATCAACTTTATACATAAATACAAGACTACGGAATTCTTCCAAATGTATTGTCGTTATGCTGCCATGGCTTTACATAAACTTCAATACGCTAAACAAGGTTTATTAACTTAAATATAAGTTAATCAACCTTAACGGCATAAAGGCAGAGCATTTAGAAGATTTACGTAATCTTATATTTAGGAATCAAGTCGATTTTCTTGTATATACTCATTTAGCAATCGATATCAAAATGCTTCAAATCATTAGTTTGACATATTTACGTTAACAAACCTACTTTAACGCACTGAAGTTAACACAAAGCCATGGCGGCATAACGGCAGTGCATGTAGAAGAAATCCGTAATCTTATATTTAGGTATAAATTCGATTTTTTTTGTATATACACATTAAGCAATCGATATCTAAATGCTTCAAACCATTAGTTTAACATATTTAAGTTAATTAACCTTTGTTAACGTATTGAAGTTGATATAAAGCCATGGAGGCATAACCACAGTACATTTGGAAGAATTCCGTAATCTTATATTTAGGTATAAAGTCGATTTTCTTGTATATATGCATTAAGCAATCGATATCGAAATGCTTCAAATAACTGGTTTAACATATTTAAGTTAACAAACCTACTTTAACGCACTGAAGTGAACACAAAGCCATGGCGGCATAACGGCTTATGTTTAGGTATAAATTCGATTTTTTTTGCATATACACATTTAGCAGTGGATATCGAAATGCTTCAAATCATTAGTTTAACATATTAAGTTAATAAACATTTTTTAGCTTAATGAGGTCTACATAAAGCCTTAACGGTATAACGGCAGTGCATTTAGAAGAACTCCGTAATGTTATAATTTTACATTTAGGTATAAAGTCGATTTTGTTGTATTTACACATTTAGCAGTCGATATCGAAATGCTTCAAACCATTAGTTTAACATACTTAAAATAATTAACCTTTTTTAACGTATTGAAGTTGATGCAAACCATGGCGGCATAACGACAGTACATTTGGAAGAATTCCGTAATCTTATATTTAGGTATAAAGTCGATTTTCTTGTATATACACATTTAGCAATCGATATCGAAATGCTTCAAATCATTAGTTTAACATATTAAAGTTAATTAACCATCTTTAACGTATTTAAGGTGAAATAAAGCCTTAACGCCATAACGACAGTAATTTGAAAGAATACTGTAATCTTTTATTTAGGTATAAAGTCGATTTTCTGGTATATATGCATTTAGAAATCGATATCGAAATGCTTCAAATCATCAGTTTAACATATTTAAGTTAACTAACCTTTTTCAACGTATTGAAGTTGACATAAAGCCATGGCGGAATAACGGCAGTGCATTTGGAAGAATTCCGTAATCTTATATTTAGGTATAAAGTCGATTTTGTTGTTTATACACATTTAGCAATCGATATCGTGATGCTTCAACTCATTAGTTTAACATATTTAAGTTAATTAACCTTTTTTAACGTATTTAAGTTGACATAAAGCCATGGCGGAATAACGGCAGTGCATTTGGAAGAATTCCGTAATCTTATATTTAGGTATAATGTCGGTTTTCTTGTATATACGCATTTAGCAATCGATATCGAAATGCTTCAAATCATTAGTTTAACATATTTAAGTTAATTAACCTTCTTTATCTTACTGAAGTTTACATAAAGCCAAAACGGTATAACGGCAGTGCATTTGGGAGAATTTCGTAATTTTATATTTAGGTATAAAGTCGATTTTCTTGTATATACACATTAAGCAATCGATATCGAAATGCCTCAAATCATTAGTTTAACATATTTAAGTTAATTAACCTTCTTTAACATATTGAAGTTGATATAAAGCCATGGCGGCATAACGGCAGTACATTTGGAAGAATTCCGTAATCTTATATTTATGTATAAAGAAGATTTTCTTGTACATATGAATTTAGCAATCGATTTCGAAAATCTTCAAATCATTAGTTTAACATGCTTAAGTCAATAAACCTTCTTTAACGAACAGAAGTTAACATGAGGCCATAACTGCATAACGGCAGTGCATTTAAAAGAATTCCGTAATCTTATATTTAGGTATAAAGTCGATTTTCTTGTATATACACATATAGCAATCGATATCAAAATGCCTCAAATCATTAGTTTAACATATTAAAGTTAATTAACCCTCTTTATCTTACTGAAGTCTTCAAACGCCTTAACGGCATAACGGCAATGCATTTAGAAGAATTACGTAATCTTATATTTAGGTATAAATTCGATTTTCTTGTATATACTCACTTAGCAATCGATATCGAAATGCTTCACATCATTAGTATGACATATTTAAGTTAAAAAACCTACTTTAAACCGAAGATAACACACAGCCATGGCGGCATAACGGCAGTGCATGTAGAAGAAATCCGTAATCTTATATTTAAGTATTAAGTCGAATTTGTTGTATATATGCGTTTAGCAATCGATTTCGAAAATCTTTAAATCATTAGTTTAACATATTTAAGTTAATTAACCCTCTTTATCTTACTGAAGTCTGCAAACGCCTTAACGGCATAGCGACAGTACATTTGCAAGAATTCCGTAAACTTATATTTAGGTAGAAAGTCGATTTTCTTGTATATATGCATTAAGCAACCGATTTCAAAATGCTTCAAATAACTGGTGTAACATATCTAAGTTAATAAACCTTCTTAAACGAACTGAAGTTAAAATGAAGCCATAACGGCATAACGGCAGTGCATTGAGAAGAATTCCGTAATCTTATATTTCGGTATAAAGTCGATTTTCTTGTATATACACATTTAGCAATCGATATCGAGATGCTTCAAGTCATTAGTTAAACATATTTAAGTTAATTAACCCTATTTATCTTACTGAAATCGACAAACGCCTTAACGGCATAACGGCAAAGCATTTGGAAGAATTACGTAATCTTATATTTAGGTATTAAGTCGATTTTCTTGTATAGACTCATTTAGCAATCGATATCGAAATGCTTTAAATCATTAGTTTAACATATTTAAGTTAACGAACCTACTTTAACGCACTGAAGTTAACACAAAGCCATGGCGGCATAACGACAGTGCATGTAGAAGAATTCCGTAATCTTATATTTATGTATAAATTCGATTTTTTTGTATATACACATATAGCAATCGATATCGAAATGCTTCAAATCATTAGTTTAACAAATTTAAGATAATTAACCTTCGTTAACGTATTGAAGTTGATATAAAGCCATGGCGGCATAACGACAGTACATTTGGAAGAATTCCGTAATCTTATATTTAGGTATAAAGTCGATTTTGTTGTATATATGCATTTAGCAGTCGATTTCGAAAATCTTCAAATCATTAGTTTAACATATTTAAGTTAATTAACCTTCTTTAACGTATTGAAGGTGATATAAAGCCATGGCGACATAACGACAGTACATTTGGAAGAATTCCGTGATCTTATATTTAGGTATAAAGTCGATTTTCTTGTATATCGCATTCAGCAATCGATATCGAAATGCTTCAAATCATTAGTTTAACATATTTGAGTTAATAAACCTTCTTTAACGCACTGAAGTCTACATAAAGCCTTAACGGCATAACGGCGGTGCATTTAGAAGAATTCAGTTATCTTATAATTAGGTATAAATTCTGTTGAAATTGTATAAGAATAAGCTCAATATGTATGTATAAGATTTTGCATAAGTCTGGCAACAATGCGATGTTTAGTTTGTATTCTTATTTATCGCATTGTTCACTTACACCTACTTTCGTAGTTTTACAGTTATGTATATGATTATAAGTTTTTCTGTTTAAAAGGTCACTACCGAATTAGAGCTATAACTGGCAGGTCAAACGTGTAACTAATTTCAAGTTCTCATTTCATAATAAATACTGATTTTTATTCCAACAAAATCCATCAAAGGTTATGGGCCCAGACCAATCGCGAATAAGTAGTGCGCGAAAACGGCAATAAAAATCGGTATATAGTGTCGGTGTAGAAAAATTTTTGCAAAGCAAAATGAACGTATCACATCAAATCGAAAAGCTTGGTGATGATAACTACGACGTGTGGTGCATGACCATGCGCAGTGTGTTAATTACGGCTGATTTGTGGCAGGTGATCACAAATGCGAAGCCCGAGGCAGCAACTGAAGCAGAATCAGCAAAATGGGACACGACAGAACAAAAGGCGTTAGCGTGCCTCATTTTAAACGTAAAGCCAAATCAGCTTTTGCATATAAAAGCTTGTACGACCGCAGCGGACGCATGGAAAAAATTGCGTGATGTTCATTTGCCGACTGGACCAGTCAGAAAAGTTCAACTTTACCAAAAGCTTTTGCGTTTAAAGATGCAGCCAGGGGAAGACGCATCAAAATACGTGCAAACATTTGTCGAAACTATAGACAAATTAGCTGAGCTTGACATTAAAATCAATGATGATCTTAAAGCAATTATGCTTTTGGTAAGCCTACCAAATTCTTGGGAGAATTTTGTTGTTGCGATTGAAACGCGTGACAACTTGCCGTCGTTTGGAGATGTAAAATTGAAAGTTCTAGAAGAAGCTGCGCGAAAGGCAGAAACAAGCGAATGCGATAATTCAAGTGCGTCGGTATACGCACACGCACATGTGCAAAGGGATGCGCAATACAATAAGTGTCAAAAAACGAACAGTAGTCATAACCAAAGTGTAAAAAAGAACATAAAGAAAAACGATCAAAAGCAACAATTCAAAGGCAAGTGTTTCTATTGCGATAAAATTGGGCATCGTGCTAGTGAATGTCGCAAAAAAGCGACAGCGCAAGAAAACAAGTGCACAACAGAATATTCAAATTGTCTGTTACATGTAAGTGCCGCGGAGCAAAGAAAAAATACGTGGTGTATTGACAGTGGCGCGACAACACATATGACATAAGACATGTTTGTGTCGTTCAGTGAAACAAAGACTTCGGTAAAATTAGCAGCTAATAAATACGTTGAATCGTTCGGTATAGGCACAGTTGTCTTAAAGGTAAATAAAAGAAATATTGAAATGCGTGATGTGTTGTACGTACCTTCTTTGCAAATGAATTTTTTGTCGGTTAGTAAATCGACACAATACAAAAATTCAATAATATTTGGCGAAAAAGAAGTGCAAATAAAAAACAAAAACAATAAAGTTGTATTAAGAGCAAAGCAAGAAGGCAACTTGTATTTGTATGAAACGCTGGCGAAAAACAGTGAAGTGCATATGTTAAGGGACACATCAAATGTAAAAAAGTGGCACAATCGCTTTGGCCACCTAAATTTTCAAAGTTTAAAATTATTAAATGATAAAAAACTAGTAGAAGGTATGGACATTGAATGTGTATATACGGACATGAACTGCGATACATGCAACCAAGCAAAATTGTGTGCATTACCATTTTCTAAAAACGCAAAGCGTATAACAAAAAGTGTGCTTGAGTTGGTGCACAGCGACGTCTGTGGCCCAATGAACGTTAAATCACTAGCTGGAAATCGCTATTTCGTGACCTTCATCGATGACTATACGCGTAAAATTTTTGTTTACTTCATGCGCGCTAAAAATGAAGTGTTTCAGAAATTTAAACTATTTAAAAGCTACGTTGAATTACAAACCGGTAACAAAATAAAATGTTTGCGTAGTGACAACGGAACTGAATATATGAACAATGAATTTAATAACTTTTTAAATGAATGCGGTATAAAAAGGCAAAACACTGTTCCGTACACGCCTCAACAAAACGGTGTTGCTGAACGCGTTAACCGTACAATAGTGGAAATGGCGAAAAGTTTATTGATTCACGCGAAATTAGAAGAATTTCTATGGGCCGAAGCTGTACAAACGGCCGCATATCTGCGCAACAGGTGCCCCACTAAGGCTTTAAATGGGTGTACCCCTTTCGAAGTGTGGAAAGATCGCAAAGCGTCGGTAAAACATCTTCGAGTTTTCGGTTCACGTGCATTTGCTATAGATAAAAATAGAACGGGCAAATTTAAAGCAAATGCAAAAGAGTATATTTTCGTCGGTTATTCAATATCAGCAAAAGCTTATCGCTTGTATGATCGCAATAAACGTACAGTGATAGAGCGCAGGGATGTCAAATTTATTGAAGGTGAGTTTGACACAGTAACATCTGAGAAATGTAATTCATCAGAGCGAAATGATGACTTTGAGACAAACATTATTCGTCTTGAGTCACACACGTCTTCCGAAGAAGAAGCAACGTCAAATCAGGTTGAAAGTGAGTCAACATCTGAAAATTGTAACGATAAACCACAGTACGAGTGTGGCGACTCCGACGAAGAAGAAGAAGAAGAAGAGTTTGTCAGCGCTAGTGACAATGATCAACAAGAAACGCAACAACGGGGCCCAGGGCGTCCAAAACTTATACGCACAGGTCAACCAGGCAGACCCAAAAAGGCGTATAACGTGTTAAATAACTTGAATTCGTTTGATGATGTCGAAACACCTCAAACAGTCGCAGAAGCATTGCAGAGCCAATATGCAACAAATTGGCAAGCGTCAATGCAATCAGAGTACAATGCACTATTAGCTAACAACACTTGGGAGTTGGTTGATTTGCCTACTGGTGCAAAGTCAATTGGTTCGAAATGGGTATTTCGAGTAAAGAGAAATCGAGATGGTGAAATCGAAAAATTCAAATCTAGATTAGTCGCAAAGGGTTGCGGACAGCAATTGGGAATCAACTACAGTGAAACCTTCTCTCCTGTAATACGCTACGAAACCATTCGTATGTTGTTCGCCATAGCTGCAGAAAAACAGCTATACATGCATCAAGCGGACATCTCCAACGCATATCTAAACAGCAAATTAGATGAAGTAGTATACATGCAGCAACCACAAAATTTCGTAAGCGCAAAGCATCCTAACAAAGTTTTAAAGCTTAATAAAGCTATATATGGGCTTAAGCAATCCGGCCGCGTATGGAACCAGACGCTAGATGAAGTACTACAAAATATTGGCTTCAAACAAAGCAAGCACGAGGCTTGCCTTTACTTCAAGCAGACTCAGCAACAAAGCAGCTACATCGCTGTTTACGTGGACGATTTATTAATCATATCACCCAGCGAGAACGAGATACGCGCGATTAAGAAGAAGATAGCATCCAAATTCGAGATGCATGACGGAGGTCCTGCCTCATACTTTCTTGGGTTAGAAATACAACGAGACGGCGATCGAGGTGCAGTATCACTTTGTCAAAAAACGTATATCAAAAATCTGTTAGAGGAATACGGTATGAAAGACTGTCGTGCAGCTGTAACACCGCTCGACCCAGGTTTTCATATCGGTTGCAAGGATGATAGCTGCGTTAAGGTAACTATAAATAAATACCAATCACTAATAGGGTCTTTGATGTACCTAGCAATTTTGAGCCGGCCAGACATTTTGCATGCTGTGAGTAAATTGTCGCAACGCAATACAAATCCACATGCGGAGCACGAAGCTGCCGCTAAGCACGTCTTACGATATCTCTCTAGTACAGTTCATCTGAGAATCGTATACCGGAAAGTTGGCGAACCCGTGCAAGGTTTCGCAGATGCCGATTGGGCAAACGATCAGCTGGATAGAAAATCCTACTCTGGATATGCATTCCTTTTGGGTGGAAGCATATTTTCCTGGTCTTCAGCAAAGCAGAGTGTTGTTGCTCTAAGCAGTACAGAAGCGGAATATGTTGCTCTGACCGCAGCCGCTAAAGAAGCAATATACTTACGTAATCTCTTAACCGAAATTGGATGGACAAAGCAGGAGCCAATAATTATCTGCGGAGATAATTTAAGCTCTCAACATATTTCCAAAAATCCTGTACATCATAAAAGAACAAAACATATTGACATTAAATTTCATTTTATAAGAGAAAAAATTGCGAGCAATGAAATTGTATTAAAATATGTTTCCACTGATAAAAACATTGCTGATATATTTACTAAAAATTTATGTAAGCAAAAGCACTGTTACTTTACAAAACTAATTGGTTTGAATTAAAATGTAATTTTTATAATTTTGTATAACATACATATATTTGCTTAAGAAGAAGAGTTGAAATTGTATAAGAATAAGCTCAATATGTATGTATAAGATTTTGCATAAGTCTGGCAACAATGCGATGTTTAGTTTGTATTCTTATTTATCGCATTGTTCACTTACACCTACTTTCGTAGTTTTACAGTTATGTATATGATTATAAGTTTTTCTGTTTAAAAGGTCACTACCGAATTAGAGCTATAACTGGCAGGTCAAACGTGTAACTAATTTCAAGTTCTCATTTCATAATAAATACTGATTTTTATTCCAACAAAATCCAACAAATTCGATTTTCTTGTATATACACATTTAGCAAGCGATATCGAAATGCTTCAAATCCTTAGTTTAACACATTTAAGTTAATTAACCTTCTCTAACGTATTGAAGTTGATAAAGAGCCATGGCGGCATAACGACAGTACATTTGGAAGAATTCCGTAGTCTTATATTTAGGTATAAAGTCGATTTTCTTGTATATATGCATTAAGCAATCGATATCGAAATGCTTCAAATAACTGGTTTAACATATTTAAGTTAATAAACCTTCTTTAACGAACTGAAGTTAATATAAAGCCAAAACGGCATAACGGCAGTGCATATAGAAGAAATCCGTAATCTTATATTTAGGTATTAAGTCGAATTTGTTTGCACTAAGCAATCGATTTCGAAAATCTTCAAATCAGTAGTTTAACATATTTAAGTTAATTAACCCTCTTTATCTTACTGAAGTCTACAAACGCCTTAACGGCATAACGGCAGTGCATTTGAAGAATTCCGTAATCTTATATTTAGGTATAAAGTCGATTTTTTTGTATATATGCATTTAGCAATCGATTTCGAAAATCTTCAAAACATTAGTTTAACATATTTAAGTTAATAAACCTTCTTTAACGCACTGAAGTCTACATAAAGCCTTAACGGCATAACGGCGGTGCATTTAGAAGAATTCATTTATCTTATATTTAGGTATAAATTCGATTTTCTTGTATATACACATTTAGCAAGCGATATCGAAATGCTTCAAATCCTTAGTTTAACATATTCAAGTTAATTAACCTTCTCTAACGTATTGAAGTTGATTAAGAGCCATGGCGGCATAACGACAGTACATTTGGAAGAATTCCGTAGTCTTATATTTAGGTATAAAGTCGATTTTCTTGTATATATGCATTAAGCAATCGATATCGAAATGCTTCAAATAACTGGTTTAACATATTTAAGTTAATAAACCTTCTTTAACGAACTGAAGTTAATATAAAGCCATAACGGCATAACGGCAGTGCATTTAGAAGAAATCCGTAATCTTATATTTCGGTATTAAGTCGAATTTGTTGTATATATGCATTTAGCAATCGATTTCGAAAAACTTCAAATCATTAGTTTAACATATTTAAGTTAATTAACCCTCTTTATCTTACTGAAGTCTGCAAACGCCTTAACGGCATAACGGCAGTGCATTTGAAGAATTCCGTAATCTTATATTTAGGTATAAAGTCGATTTTTTTGTATATATGCATTCAGCAATCGATTTCGAAAATCTTCAAAACATTAGTTTAACATATTTAAGTAAATTAACCTTCTTTAACGAACAGAAGTTAACATAAAGCCATAACGGCATAACGGCAGTGCATTTAGAAGAATTCCGTAAACTTATATTTAGGTAGAAAGTCGATTTTCTTGTATATATGCATTAAGCAATCGATTTCAAAATGCTTCAAATAACTGGTGTAACATATCTAAGTTAATAAACCTTCTTAAACGAACTGAAGTTAAAATGAAGCCATAACGGCATAACGGCAGTGCATTTAGAAGAATTCCGTAATCTTATATTTAGGTATAAAGTCGATTTTCTTGTATATACACATTTAGCAATCGATATCGAAATGCTTCAAATCATTAGTTTAACATATTTAAGTTAATTAACCCTCTTTATCTTACTGAAGTCTACAAACGCCTTAACGGCATAGCGGCAAAGCATTTAGAAGAATTACGTTATCTTATATTTAGGTATAAAGTCGATTTTCTTGTATATACTAATTTACCAATTGATATCGAAATGCTTCAAATCATTAGTTTAACATATTTAAGTTAACGAACCTACTTTAACGCACTGAAGTTAACACAAAGCCATGGCGGCATAACGGCAGTGCATGTAGAAGAATTCCGTAATCTCATATTTAGGTATAAATTCGATTTTTTTGTATATACACATTTAGCAATCGATATCGAAATGCTTCAAATCATTAGTTTAACAAATTTAAGTTAATTAACCTTCTTTAACGTACTGAAGTTGATATAAAGCCATGGCGGCATAACGACAGTACATTTGGAAGAATTCCGTAATCTTATATTTAGGTATAAAGTCGATTTTGTTGTATATATGCATTTAGCAGTCGATTTCGAAAATCTTCAAATCATTAGTTTAACATATTTAAGTTAATTAACCTTCTTTAACGTATTGAAGGTGATATAAAGCCATGGCGACATAACGACAGTACATTTGGAAGAATCCCGTAATCTTATATTTAGGTATGAAGTCGATTTTCTTGTATATACTCATTTAGCAATCGATATCGAAATGCTTCAAATCATTAGTTTAACGTATTTAAGCTAACAAACCTACTTTAACGCACTGAAGTTTACACAAAGCCATGGCGGCATAACATCTTATATTTAGGTATAAATTCGATTTTTTTGTATATACACATTTAGCAATCGATATCGAAATGCTTCAAATCATTAGTTTAACATATTAAGTTAATAAACATTTTTTAGCTTAATGAGGTCTACATAAAGCCTTAACGGTATAACGGCAGTACATTTAGAAGAACTCCGTAATGTTATAATTTTATATTTAGGTATAAAGTGGATTTTGTCGTATTTACACATTTAGCAGTCGATATCGAAATGCTTCAAACCATTAGTTTAACATATTTAAAATAATTAACCTTCTTTAACGTATTGAAGTTGATACAAACCATGGCGGCATAACGACAATACATTTGGAAGAATTCCGTAATCTTATATTTAGGTATAAAGTCGATTTTTTTGTATATACACATTTAGCAATCGATATCGAAATGCTTCAAATCATTAGTTTAACATATAAGGGTTAATTAACCATCTTTAACGTAATGAAGGTGAAATAAAGCCATGGCGCTATAACGACAGTAATTTGGAGGAATTCCGTAATCTTATATTTAGGTATAAAGTCGATTTTCTTGTATATATGCATTTAGAAATCGATACAGATATGCTCCAAATCATTAGTTTAACATATTTAAGTTAATTAACCTTCTTTAACGTATTGAAGTTGATATAAAGCCATGGCGGCATAACGGCAGTGCATGTAGAAGAATTCCGTTATCTTATATTTAGGTATAAAGTTGATTTTCTTGTATATACTCATTTAGCAATCGATATCGAAAATGCTTCAAACCATTAGTTTAACATATTTAATTTAAATTTAAAACCTTCTTTAACGTATTGAAGTTGATACAAAGCCATGGCGGCATAATGACAGTACATTTGGAAGAATTCCGTAATCTTATATTTAGGTATAAAATCGATTTTCTTGTATATTGCATTCAGCAATCGATATCGAAATGCTTCAAAGTCATTAGTTTAACATATTTAAGTTAATAAACTTTTTTAACGCAACTGAAGTCTACATAAAGCCTTAACGGCATAACGGCGGTCATTTAGAAGAATTCATGTTAATCTTATATTTAGGTATAAATTGCGATTTTGTTGTATATACACATTTAGCAAGCGATATCGAAATGCTTCAAATCCTTAGTTTAACATATTTAAGTAATTAACCTTCTTTAACGTATTGAAGTTGATAAAGAGCCATGGCGGCATAACGACAGTACATTTGGAAGAATTCCGTAGTCTTATATTTAGGTATAAAGTCGATTTTCTTGTATATATGCATTAAGCAATCGATATCGAAATGCTTCAAATGCTGGTTTAACATATTTAAGGGTTAATAACCTTCTTTAACAACTGAAGTTAATATAAAGCCATAAGGCATAACGCAGTGCATTTGAAGAATTCGTAATCTTATATTTAGGTATGAATCGATTTTCTTGTATATACTCATTTAGAATCGATACAGAAATGCGTCAAATCTATTAGTTTAACATATTTAGTTAATAAACGACTCTTCAACGCCTGAAGTTGAATAAAGCCATGGCGCCATAACGGACAGATGCATGTAGAAGAATTCCGTAATCTTATATTTAGGTATGAAATTATTCTTGGATTTACACATTTAGCAATCGATATCGAAAATCTTCAAATAGACTGTTTAGCATATTTATTAATTAACTTCTTTATCGTATGAAGTTTAAAAAAGCCATAACGGCACTAAACAGTAATTTGGAATTCCGTAATCTTTTATTTACGTATAAAATCGATTTTCTTGTATATACACATTAAGCAATCGATATCGAAGTGCTCCAACTCATTAGTTTAACATATTTAAGTTAATAAACCTTCTTTAACGTATTGAAGTTGATATAAAGCCATGGCGGCATAACGGCAGTGCATTTTGAAGAATTCCGTAATCTTATATTTAGGTATAAAGTCGATTTTCTTTTATATACACATTTAGCAATCAATAACGAAATGCTTCAAATCATTAGTTTAACATATTTAAGTTAATTAACATTCTTTATCTTACTGAAGTTTACATAAAGCCATAACGGTATAACGGCAGTTCATCTGGAAGAATTTTGTAATCTTATATTTAGGTATAAAGTTGATTTTGTTGTATATACTCATTTAGCAATCGATATCGAGATGCTCCAACTCATTAGTTTAACATATTTAAGTTAATAAACCTTCTTTAACGAACTGAGGTTGGCATAAAGCCATGGCGGCATAACGGCAGTGTATTTAGAAGAATTCTGTAATCTTATGTTTTGGTATAAAGTCGATTTTCTTGTATATACACATTTAGCAATCGATATCGAAATGCCTCAAATCATTAGTTTAACAGATTTAAGTTAATAAACGTTCTTTAACGCACTGAAGTCTACATAAAGATTTAACGGTATAACGGCAGTGCATTTAGAAGAATTCCGTTATCTTATATTTAGGTATAAATACGATTTTCTTGTATATACACATTTAGAAAGCGATATCGAAATGCCTCAAATTATTAGTTTAACATACTTAAGTTAATTAACCATCTTTATCCTACTGAAGTTTACATAAAGCCGGTATAAAGGCAGAGCATTTAGAAGATTTACGTAATCTTATATTTAGGAATCAAGTCGATTTTCTTGTATATACTCATTTAGCAATCGATATCGAAATGCTTCAAATCATTAGTTTGACATATTTACGTTAACAAACCTACTTTAACGCACTGAAGTTAACACAAAGCCATTGCGGCATAACGGCAGTGCATGTAGAAGAAATCCGTAATCTTATATTTAGGTATAAATTCGATTTTTTTTGTATATACACATTAAGCAATCGATATCTAAATGCTTCAAACCATTAGTTTAACATATTTAAGTTAATTAACCTTTGTTAACGTTTTGAAGTTGATATAAAGCCATGGAGGCATAACCACAGTACATTTGGAAGAATTCCGTAATCTTATATTTAGGTATAAAGTCGATTTTCTTGTATATATGCATTAAGCAATCGATATCGAAATGCTTCAAATAACTGGTTTAACATATTTAAGTTAACAAACCTACTTTAACGCACTGAAGTGAACACAAAGCCATGGCGGCATAACGGCTTATATTTAGGTATAAATTCGATTTTTTTTGCATATACACATTTAGCAGTCGATATCGAAATGCTTCAAATCATTAGTTTAACATATTAAGTTAATAAACATTTTTTAGCTTAATGAGGTCTACATAAAGCCTTAACGGTATAACGGCAGTGCATTTAGAAGAACTCCGTAATGTTATAATTTTACATTTAGGTATAAAGTCGATTTTGTTGTATTTACACATTTAGCAGTCGATATCGAAATGCTTCAAACCATTAGCTTAACATACTTAAAATAATTAACCTTTTTTAACGTATTGAAGTTGATGCAAACCATGGCGGCATAACGACAGTACATTTGGAAGAATTCCGTAATCTTATATTTAGGTATAAAGTCGATTTTCTTGTATATACACATTTAGCAATCGATATCGAAATGCTTCAAATCATTAGTTTAACATATTAAAGTTAATTAACCATCTTTAACGTATTTAAGGTGAAATAAAGCCTTAACGCCATAACGACAGTAATTTGAAAGAATACTGTAATCTTTTATTTAGGTATAAAGTCGATTTTCTGGTATATATGCATTTAGAAATCGATATCGAAATGCTTCAAATCATTAGTTTAACATATTTAAGTTAACTAACCTTTTTTAACGTATTGAAGTTGACATAAAGCCATGGCGGAATAACGGCAGTGCATTTGGAAGAATTCCGTAATCTTATATTTAGGTATAAAGTCGATTTTCTTGTATATACACATTTAGCAGTCGATATCGAAATGCTTCAAATCATTAGTTTAACATATTAAGTTAATAAACATTTTTTAGCTTAACGAGGTCTACATGAAGCCTTAACGGTATAACGGCAGTGCATTTAGAAGAACTCCGTAATGTTATAATTTTACATTTAGGTATAAAGTCGATTTTGTTGTATTTACACATTTAGCAGTCGATATCGAAATGCTTCAAACCATTAGTTTAACATACTTAAAGTAATTAACCTTTTTTAACGTATTGAAGTTGATGCAAACCATGGCGGCATAACGACAGTACATTTGGAAGAATTCCGTAATCTTATATTTAGGTATAAAGTCGATTTTCTTGTATATGTGCATTAAGCAACCGATTTCAAAATGCTTCAAATAACTGGTGTAACATATCTAAGTTAATAAACCTTCTTAAACGAACTGAAGTTAAAATGAAGCCATAACGGCATAACGGCAGTGCATTGAGAAGAATTCCGTAATCTTATATTTCGGTATAAAGTCCATTTTCTTGTATATACACATTTAGCAATCGCTATCGAAATGCTTCAAGTCATTAGTTAAACATATTTAAGTTATAACCTTCTTTAACGCACTGAAGTCTACATAAAGCCTTAACGGCATAACGGCGGTGCATTTAGAAGAATTCAGTTATCTTATAATTAGGTATAAATTCGATTTTCTTGTATATACACATTTAGCAAGCGATATCGAAATGCTTCAAATCCTTAGTTTAACACATTTAAGTTAATTAACCTTCTCTAACGTATTGAAGTTGATAAAGAGCCATGGCGGCATAACGACAGTACATTTGGAAGAATTCCGTAGTCTTATATTTAGGTATAAAGTCGATTTTCTTGTATATATGCATTAAGCAATCGATATCGAAATGCTTCAAATAACTGGTTTAACATATTTAAGTTAATAAACCTTCTTTAACGAACTGAAGTTAATATAAAGCCAAAACGGCATAACGGCAGTGCATATAGAAGAAATCCGTAATCTTATATTTAGGTATTAAGTCGAATTTGTTTGCATTAAGCAATCGATTTCGAAAATCTTCAAATCAGTAGTTTAACATATTTAAGTTAATTAACCCTCTTTATCTTACTGAAGTCTGCAAACGCCTTAACGGCATAACGGCAGTGCATTTGAAGAATTCCGTAATCTTATATTTAGGTATAAAGTCGATTTTTTTGTATATATGCATTTAGCAATCGATTTCGAAAATCTTCAAAACATTAGTTTAACATATTTAAGTTAATAAACCTTCTTTAACGCACTGAAGTCTACATAAAGCCTTAACGGCATAACGGCGGTGCATTTAGAAGAATTCATTTATCTTATATTTAGGTATAAATTCGATTTTCTTGTATATACACATTTAGCAAGCGATATCGAAATGCTTCAAATCCTTAGTTTAACATATTTAAGTTAATTAACCTTCTCTAACGTATTGAAGTTGATTAAGAGCCATGGCGGCATAACGACAGTACATTTGGAAGAATTCCGTAGTCTTATATTTAGGTATAAAGTCGATTTTCTTGTATAACGGGTTATAGCTAAAAATCTGCACTAATTTCAATGGCCTGCAGTTTTGTTATTTTTAGTTTTCAAATGCTAATATTACGCAGTTGGGGAACTAATTGCATCATCTTTTTGACATGTAATTTGTAACAGCTTACAAATTCAATTAGTGCTTAAAATGGCTTCTAAGCAGCAACACCTCCGCGACCGCGTTGTACAGTTTTATAAAAAACATGAAACCGCCGGAAAAAAGTTTACGTGTGCGCATTTTATGGCGGAAGGCGTCTCCAGAAGGACGATATACTCAATATTAAGTACTCTAAAAATAGAAAGGCAACCGGGTTCTGGAAGAAAGCCGACTATTATGACGCCCCAAAACGTTCGGAAGCTGAAGAAATTGTTCAACAATAAGGATTGCATAAGTCAAACCGAAGTCGCACGAAAATTCGAATGCTCACAGCCATATATCTGCAAAACGTTAAATAGACTTCACATTAAAGCCAGAAAAAAGCAGCGTTGTCCAGGGTACACCGAAGAGCAGATAAGTCAAGTTAAATCACAATGTCGGTGGATGTGCAAGAATTTTCGTGGAAAATCATTCATTTTGGATGATGAGAGCTACTTTTCACTCAGCGGGCCACAAATGCCGGGCAACGATGTTTATTACACAGACGATATGTCTATAACGCCTCCCGAGATAAAGTACAAATTCAAAAAAAAATTTGAGTCCAAAGTTATGCTCTACATCGCAGTTTCTCCTAAGGGTATTTCTGAGCCATTCTTTAAGCCAAATGGACTGGCAATAAATCATGAGACGTACATTAATCAATGTTTGGACAAAATTTTGGTTCCTTTCATACATAAACACCATAAAAACGATAAAATCGTATTCTGGCCGGACAAAGCCTCTTCTCATTATGCAAATGCGACATTGGAGTTCTTGGTCAACAAAAACATCTACTTTGTGCCTAAAGAAAAGAATCCGACAAACTTACCACAATGCCGACCGATTGAGGATTTTTTTGGAGAAATCAAAGCTTTAGTGTATAAAAATGGTTGGAAGGCTCAAAATTTGAAGCAGCTGACACGTCGCATCCGGAAGTGCCTTAAGGAAGTTGATACCAACGGTGTACAACGTGCTTGCTCATGTATCCTGACTAAACTAAGACGGGTTGCTGACAATGGACCGTATTTTGAAGTTCATTAATTTTTTCGTTTTTAAAATAATATAATTATACTATATAGAATAGCTTACCTTTTTGTTAATAGTATATTTTAAGTTACGTTGAAATAAAATTAGTGCAGATTTTTAGTTATAACCCGTTATATGCATTAAGCAATCGATATCGAAATGCTTCAAATAACTGGTTTAACATATTTAAGTTAATAAACCTTCTTTAACGAACTGAAGTTAATATAAAGCCATAACGGCATAACGGCAGTGCATTTAGAAGAAATCCGTAATCTTATATTTGGGTATTAAGTCGAATTTATTGTATATATGCATTTAGCAATCGATTTCGAAAAACTTCAAATCATTAGTTTAACATATTTAAGTTAATTAACCCTCTTTATCTTACTGAAGTCTGCAAACGCCTTAACGGCATAACGGCAGTGCATTTGAAGAATTCCGTAATCTTATATTTAGGTATAAAGTCGATTTTTTTGTATATATGCATTCAGCAATCGATTTCGAAAATCTTCAAAACATTAGTTTAACATATTTAAGTAAATTAACCTTCTTTAACGAACAGAAGTTAACATAAAGCCATAACGGCATAACGGCAGTGCATTTAGAAGAATTCCGTAAACTTATATTTAGGTAGAAAGTCGATTTTCTTGTATATATGCATTAAGCAATCGATTTCAAAATGCTTCAAATAACTGGTGTAACATATCTAAGTTAATAAACCTTCTTAAACGAACTGAAGTTAAAATGAAGCCATAACGGCATAACGGCAGTGCATTTAGAAGAATTCCGTAATCTTATATTTAGGTATAAAGTCGATTTTCTTGTATATACACATTTAGCAATCGATATCGAAATGCTTCAAATCATTAGTTTAACATATTTAAGTTAATTAACCTTCTTTAACGTACTGAAGTTGATATAAAGCCATGGCGGCATAACGACAGTACATTTGGAAGAATTCCGTAATCTTATATTTAGGTATAAAGTCGATTTTGTTGTATATATGCATTTAGCAGTCGATTTCGAAAATCTTCAAATCATTAGTTTAACATATTTAAGTTAATTAACCTTCTTTAACGTATTTAAGGTGATATAAAGCCATGGCGACATAACGACAGTACATTTGGAAAAATCCCGTAATCTTATATTTAGGTATGAAGTCGATTTTCTTGTATATACTCATTTAGCAATCGATATCGAAATGCTTCAAATCATTAGTTTAACATATTTAAGTTAATTAACCTTCTTTAACGTAATGAAGGTGATATAAAGCCATGGCGGCATAACGACAGTGCACTAAGAAGAATTCCGTAATCTTATATTTAGGTATGAAGTCGATTTTCTTGTATATACTCATTTAGCAATCGATATCGAAATGCTTCAAATCATTAGTTTAACATAGTTAAGTTAATAAACCTTCTTTAACGAACTGAAGTTGGCATAAATCCATGGCGGCATAACGGCAGTGCATGTAGAGGAATTCCGTTATCTTATATTTAGGTATAAAGTCGATTTTCTTGTATATACACATTTAGCAAGCGATATCGAAATGCTTCAAATCACTAGTTTAACATATTTAAGTTAATTAACCTTCTTTAACGTAATGAAGGTGATATAAAGCCATGGCGGGATAACGACAGTGCATTAAGAAGAATTCCGTAATCTTACATTTTTTAGCTTAATGAGGTCTACATAAAGCCTTAACGGTATAACGGCAGTACATTTAGAAGATCTCCGTAATGTTATAATTTTATATTTAGGTATAAAGTGGATTTTGTCGTATTTACACATTTAGCAGTCGATATCGAAATGCTTCAAACCATTAGTTTAACATATTTAAAATAATTAACCTTCTTTAACGTATTGAAGTTGATACAAACCATGGCGGCATAACGACAATACATTTGGAAGAATTCCGTAATCTTATATTTAGGTATAAAGTCGATTTTTTTGTACATACACATTTAGCAATCGATATCGAAATGCTTCAAATCATTAGTTTAACATATAAGGGTTAATTAACCATCTTTAACGTATTGAAGGTGAAATAAAGCCATGGCGCTATAACGACAGTAATTTGGAGGAATTCCGTAATCTTATATTTAGGTATAAAGTCGATTTTCTTGTATATATGCATTTAGAAATCGATACAGATATGCTTCAAATCATTAGTTTAACATATTTAAGTTAATTAACCTTCTTTAACGTATTGAAGTTGATATAAAGCCATTGCGGCATAACGACAGTGCATGTAGAAGAATTCCGTTATCTTATATTTAGGTATAAATTTAACTTTCTTGTATACACTCATTTAGCAAGCGATACCAAAATGCTTCAAACCATTAGTTTAACATATTTAAAATAATTAAACTTCTTTAACGTATTGAAGTTGATACAAAGCCATGGCGGCATAATGACAGTACATTTGGAAGAATTCCGTAATCTTATATTTAGGTATAAAATCGATTTTCTTGTATATCGCATTCAGCAATCGATATCGAAATGCTTCAAATCATTAGTTTAACATATTTAAGTTAATAAACCTTTTTTAACGCACTGAAGTCTACATAAAGCCTTAACGGCATAACGGCGGTGCATTTAGAAGAATTCAGTTATCTTATATTTAGGTATAAATTCGATTTTCTTGTATATACACATTTAGCAAGCGATATCGAAATGCTTCAAATCCTTAGTTTAACATATTTAAGTTAATTAACCTTCTTTAACGTATTGAAGTTGATAAAGAGCCATGGCGGCATAACGACAGTACATTTGGAAGAATTCCGTAGTCTTATATTTAGGTATAAAGTCGATTTTCTTGTATATATGCATTAAGCAATCGATATCGAAATGCTTCAAATGACTGGTTTAACATATTTAAGTTAATAAACCTTCTTTAACAAACTGAAGTTAATATAAAGCCATAACGGCATAACGGCAGTGCATTTAGAAGAATTACGTAATCTTATATTTAGGTATGAATTCGATTTTCTTGTATATACTCATTTAGCAATCGATATCGAAATGCGTCAAATCTTTAGTTTAACATATTTTAGTTAATAAAGAATCTTCAACGCCTGAAGTTACCATAAAGCCATGGCGCCATAACGGCAGAGCATGTAGAAGAATTCCGTAATCTTATATTTAGGTATGTAGTCGATTTTCTTGGATTTACACATTTAGCAATCGATATCGAAAATCTTCAAATAGCTGGTTTAGCATATTTAGGTTAATTAACCTTCTTTATCGTACTGAAGTTTAAATAAAGCCATAACGGCATAACGGCAGTATATTTGGTTCCGTAATCATTTATTTACGTATAAAATCGATTTTCTTGTATATACACATTAAGCAATCGATATCGAAATGCTCCAACTCATGAGTTTAACATATTTAAGTTAATAAACCTTCTTTAACGTATTGAAGTTGATATAAAGCCATGGCGGCATAACGGCAGTGCATTTTGAAGAATTCCGTAATCTTATATTTAGGTATAAAGTCGATTTTCTTTTATATACACATTTAGCAATCAATAGCGAAATGCTTCAAATCATTAGTTTAACATATTTAAGTTAATTAACCTTCTTTATCTTACTGAAGTTTACATAAAGCCATAACGGTATAACGGCAGTTCATCTGGAAGAATTTTGTAATCTTATATTTAGGTATAAAGTTGATTTTGTTGTATATACTCATTTAGCAATCGATATCGAGATGCTCCAACTCATTAGTTTAACATATTTAAGTTAATAAACCTTCTTTAACGAACTGAGGTTGGCATAAAGCCATGGCGGCATAACGGCAGTGTATTTAGAAGAATTCTGTAATCTTATGTTTTGGTATAAAGTCGATTTTCTTGTATATACACATTTAGCAATCGATATCGAAATGCCTCAAATCATTAGTTTAACAGATTTAAGTTAATAAACGTTCTTTAACGCACTGAAGTCTACATAAAGATTTAACGGTATAACGGCAGTGCATTTAGAAGAATTCCGTTATCTTATATTTAGGTATAAATACGATTTTCTTGTATATACACATTTAGAAAGCGATATCGAAATGCCTCAAATTATTAGTTTAACATACTTAAGTTAATTAACCATCTTTATCCTACTGAAGTTTACATAAAGCCGGTATAAAGGCAATGCATTTGGAAGAATTCCGTAATCTTATATTTAGGTATAAAGTCGATTTTTTTGTATATACACATTTAGCAATCGATATCGAGATGCTTCAACTCATTAGCTTAACATATTTAAGTTAATAAACCTTCTTTAACGATCTGAATTTGTCATATAGCCACAGCGGTATTACGGCAGTGCATGTAGAAGGATTTCGTAATCTTTTATTTAGGTATAAAGTCGATTTTCTTTTATATGCACATTTAGATATCGATATCGAAATGCTTCAAATCATTAGTTTAACATATTAAATTAATAAACATTTTTTAGCTTACTGAAGTCTACATAAAGATTTAACGGTATAACGGCAGTGCATTTAGAAGAATTCCGTTATCTTGTATTTAGGTATAAATACGATTTTCTTGTATATACACATTTAGCAAGCGATATCGAAATGCCTCAAATCATTACTTTAACATACTTAAGTTAATTAACCTTCTTTATCCTACTGAAGTTTACATAAAGCCGGTATAAAGGCAGTGCATTTGGAAGAATTCCGTAATCTTATATTTAGGTATAAAGTCGATTTTGTTGTATATACACATTTAGCAATCGATATCGAGGTGCTTCGACTCATTAGTTTAACATATTTAAGTTAATAAACCTTCTTTAACGATCTGAATTTGGCATATAGCCACGGCGGTATTACGGCAGTGCATGTAGAAGGATTTCGTGATCTTTTATTTAGGTATAAAGTCGATTTTCTTGTATTTACACATTTAGCAATCGATATCGAAAATCTTCAAATCATTAGTTTAACATATTTAAGTTAATGAACTTTCTTTAACGTAATGAAGGAGATATAAAGCCATGGCGGCATAACGACAGTGCATGTAGAAGAATTCCGTAATCTTACATTTAAGTATATATTCGATTTTCTTATATTTACACATTTAGCAAT
>JAPZAG010001526.1:0-15310 GCA_027475135.1 Bactrocera correcta | reverse complement strand
TTGCTAAATGCGTATATACAACAAAATCGGCTTTATACCTAAATATAAGATTACGGAATTCTTCTAAATGCACTGTCGTTATGCCGCCATGGCTTTATATCACCTTCATTACGTTAAAGAAGGTTAACTAACTTAAATATTTTAAACGAATGATTTGAAGCATTTCGATATCGATAGCTAAATGTGTATATACAAGAAAATCGACTTTATACCGAAATATAAGATTACGAAATTCATCTAAATGCACTGTCGTTATGCCGCCACGGCTTTATATCACCTTATTACGTTAAAGAAGGTGAACTAACTTAAATATATTAAACTAATGATTTAAAGCATTTCAATATCGATTGCTAAAGGTGTATGTACAACAAAATCGGCTTTATACCTAAATATAAGATAACGGAATTCATATAAATATACTGCTATTATGCTGTTATGGCTTTATGTTAACTTCAGTAAGATAAAGAAGGTTAATTAACTTAAATATATTAAACTAATGAGTTGAACCATCTCGATATCGATTGCTTATGTGTATATACAACAAAATCGACTTTATACCTAAATATAAGATTACGGAGTTCTTCCAAATGCACTGCCGTTATGCCATGTCTTTATGTCACCTTCATTATGTTAAAGAAGGCTAGTTAACTTAAATATGTTAAACTGATGATTTGAAGCATTTCGATATCGATAGCTAAATGTGTATATACAAGAAAATCGACTTTATACATAAATATAAGATTACGGAATTCTTCTAAATGCACTGCCGTTATGCCGCCATGGCCTGAGGCCAACTTCAGTTCGTTAAAGAAGGTTTATGAACTTAAATATGTTAAACCAGTTATTTGGAGCATTTCGATATCGATTGCTTAATGCATATATACCAGAAAATCGACTTTATACCTAAATATAAGACTACGGAATTCTTCCAAATGTACTGTCGTAATGCCGCCATGGCATTATATCAACTTCAATACGTTAAAGAAGGTTAATTAACTTAAATATGTTAAACTAGTGATTTGAAGCATTACGATATCGATTGCTAAATGCGTATATACAACAAAATCGACTTTATACCTAAATATAAGATTACGGAATTCTTCCAAATGCACTTTCGTTATGCCGCCATGGCTTAAAAGCCAACTTCCGTTCGTTAAAGAAGGTTTATTAACTTAAATATGTTAAACCAGTTATCTGAAGCATTTCGATATCGATTGCGAAAGGTGTATATACAAGAAAATCGACTTTATACCTAAATATAAGATTACAGAATTCTTCTACATGCACTGCTGTTATACCGTTAAGGCTTTATGTAGACTTCAGTGTGCTAAAAAATGTTTATTAACTTAATATGTTAAACTTATGATTTGAAGCATTTCGATATCGATAGCTAAATGTGTATAAACAAAAAAATCGACTTCATTGCCTAAATATAAGATTACGAAATTCTTCTAAATGCACTGCCGTTATGCCGCCATGGCTTTAAGCCAACTTCCGTTCGTTAAAGAAGGTTTATTAGCTTAAATATGTTAAACTAATGATTTGAAGCATTTCGATTTCGATAGCTAAAAGTGTATTTACAAGAAAATCGACTTTATGCCTAAATATAAGACTACGGAATTCTTCTAAATGCACTGCCGTTATGCCGCCATGGCTTTATATCGACTTCAATACGTTAAAGACGGTTAATTAACTTAAATATGTTAAACTAATGATTTGAAGCATTTCGATATCGATAGATAAAAGTGTATTTACAAGAAAATCGAATTTATGCCTAAATATAAGATTACGTAATTCTTCTAAATGCACTGCCGTTATGCCGTTATGGCTTTATGTAAACTTCAGTAAGATAAAGACGGTTAATTAACTTAAATATGTTAAACTAATGATTTGAAGCATTTCGATATCGATAGATAAAAGTGTATTTACAATAAAATCGACTTTATGCCTAAATATAAGATTACGGAATTCTTCTAAATGCACTGCCGTTATGCCGTTATGGCTTTATGTAAACTTCAGTAAGATAAAGAAGGTTAATTAACTTAAATATGCTAAACCGGATATTTGATGCATTTCGATATTGATCGCTTAATGTGTATATACAAGAAAATCGACTTTATACCTAAATATAAGATTACGGAATTCTTCCAAATGCACTGTCGTTATGCCGCCATGGCTTTATATCACCTTCATTACGTTAAAGAAGGTTAACTAACTTAAACATGTTAAACTAATGATTTGAAGCATTTCGATAACGATTGCTAAATGTGTATATACAACAAAATCGACTTTATACATAAATATACGATAACGGAATTCTTCTAAATGCACTGCCGTAATGCCGCCATGGCTTTATATCACCTTCATTACGTTAAAGAAGGTTAATTAACTTAAATATGTTAAACTAATGATATGAAGCATTTCGCTATCGATTGCTAAATGTGTATATACAAGAAAATCGACTTTGTACCTAATATAAGATTACGGATTTCTTCTAAATGCACTGCCGTTATACCGTTATGGCTTTACGTACACTTCAGTAAGATAAAGAGGGTTAATTAACTTAAATATGTTAAGCTAATGATTTAAAGCATTTCGATATCGATTGCTAAATGTGTATATACAACAAAATCGACTTTATACATAAATATACGATAACGGAATTCTTCTAAATGCACTGCCGTTATGCCGCCATGGCTTTATATCACCTTCATTACGTTAAAGAAGGTTAACTAACTTAAATATGTTAAACTAATGATTTGAAGCATTTCGATATCGATTGCTAAATGTGTATGTACAACAAAATCGACTTTATACCTAAATATAAGATAACGGAATTCATATAAATATACTGCCGTTATGCCGTTAAGGCTTTATGTAAACTTCAGTAAGATAAAGAAGGTTAGTTAACTTAATTATGTTAATCTAATGATTTGCAGCATTTCGTTATCGATTGCTTAATGTGAATATTTAAGAAAATCGACTTTGTACATAAATGCACGATAACGGAATTCTTCTAAATGCACCGCCGTTATGCCGTTATGGCTTTATGTTAACTTCAGTTCGTTAAAGAAGTTTTATTAACTTAAATATGTTAAACCAGTTATTTGAAGCATTTCGATATCGATTGCTTAATGCATATGTACAACAAAATCGACTTTATACCTAAATATAAGATTACGGAATTCTTTCAAATGTACTGTCGTTATGTCGCCATGGCTTTATATCAACTTCAATACGTTAAAGAAGGTTAATTAACTTAAATTTGTTAAACTAATGATTTAAAGCATTTCGATATCGCTTGCTAAATGTGTATGTAAAAGAAAATCGAATTTATACCTAAACATAAGATTACAGACTTCTTCCAAATGTACTGTCGTTATGCCGCCATGGCTTTATATCGACTTTATACCTAATATAAGATTACGGAATTCTTCTAAATGCACAGCCGTTATGCCGCCATGGCTTTAAGCCAATTTCCGTTCGTTAAAGGAGGTTTATTAACTTAAATATGTTAAACTAATGATTTGAAGCATTTCGATATCGATTGCTAAATGTGTATATACAAGAAAATCAACTTTATGCATAAATATAAGGCTACGGAATTCTTCCAAATGTATTGTCGTTATGCTGCCATGGCTTTACATCAACTTCAATACGTTAAAGAAGGTTAATTAACTTAAATATGTTAAGCTAATGATTTGAAACACTTCGATAACGATTGCTAAATGTGTATATACAAGAAAATCGACTTTATACCTAAATATAAGATTACGGAATTCTTCCAAATGCACTGTCGTTATGCCGCCATGGCTCTATATCACCTTCATTACGTTAAAGAAGGTTAACTAACTTAAATATGTTAAACGAATGACTTGAAGCATTTCGATATCGATAGCTAAATGTGTATATACAAGAAAATCGACGTTTTACATAAATATAAGACTACCGAATTCTTCCAAATATACTGTCGTTATGCCGCCATGGCTTTATATCAACTTCAATACGTTAAAGAAGGTTAATTAACTTAAATATGTTAAACTAATGATTTGAAGCATTTCGATATCGATCGCAAAATGCGTATATACAACAAAATCGGCTTTATACCTAAATATAAGACTACGGAATTATTCTAAATGCACTGTCGTTATGCCGTCATGGCCTTAAGCCAACTTTATGACGTTCAAGAAGGTTAACTAACTTAAATATGTTAAACTAATGATTTGAAGCATTTCGATATCGATCGCAAAATGTGCATATACAAGAAAATCGACTTTTTACCTAAATATAAGATTACGGAATTCTTCCAAATGCACTGCCGTTATACCCTTTTGGCTTAATGTAAACTTCAGTAAGATAAAGAAGGTTAATTAACTTAAATACGTTAAACTAATGATTTGAAGCATTTCGATATCTATAGCTAAATGTGTATATACAAGAAAATCGACTTTATACCTAATATAAGATTACGGAATTCTTCTAAATGCACTGCCGTTATGCCGACATGGCTTTAAGCCAACTTCCGTTCGTTAAAGAAGGTTAATTAACTTAAATATGTTAAACTAATGATTTGAAGCATTTCGATATCGATTGCTAAATGTGTATATACAAGAAAATCGACTTTATGCCTAAATATAAGACTACGGAATTATGGCTTTATGTCAACTTCAGTTCGCTAAAGAAGGTTTATTAACTTTAATAGGTTAAACCAGTTATCTGAAGCATTTCGATATCGATTGCGAAATGTGTATATACAAGAAAATCGACTTTATACCTAAATATAAAATTATAACATTACGGAATTCTTCTAAATGCCCTGCCGTTATGCCGTTAAGGCTTTATGTAGACTTCAGTATGCTAAAAAATGTTTATTAACTTAATATGTTAAACTAATGATTTGAAGCATTTCGATATCGATAGCTAAATGTGTATAAACAAAAAAATCGACTTTATACCTAAATATAAGATTACGGAATTCTTCTAAATGCACTGCCGTTATGCCGCCATGGCTTTAAGTCAACTTCCGTTCCTTAAAGAAGGTTTATTAGCTTAAATATGTTAAAATAATTATTTGAAGCATTTCGATATCGATTGCTAAATGTGTATATACAAGAAAATCGACTTTATACATAAATATAAGACTTCAGAATTCTTCCAAATGTACTGTCGTTATGCCGCCATGGCTTTATATCGACTTTATACCTAAATATAAGACTACGGAATTCTTCCAAATGTACTGTCGTTATGCCGCCATGGCTTTATAGCAACTTCAATACGTTAAAGAAGGTTAATTAACTTAAATATGTTAAACTAATGATTTGAAGCATTACGAAATCGATTGCTAAATGCGTATATACAACAAAATCGACTTTATACCTAAATATAAGATTACGGAATTCTTCTGCATGCACTTTCGTTATGCCGCCATGGCTTTATATCACCTTCATTACGTTAAAGAAGGTTAACTAACTTAAATATGTTTAACGAATGTTATGAAGCATTTCGATATCGATAGCTAAATGTGTATATACAAGAAAATCGACTTTTTACCTAAATATAAAATTATAACATTACGGAATTCTTCTAAATGCACTGCCGTTATACCGTTAAGGCTTTGTATAGACTTCAGTATGCTAAAAAATGTTTATTAACTTAATATGTTAAACTAATGATTTGAAGTATTTCGATATCGATAGCTAAATGTGTATGTACAGGAAAATCGACTTTATACCTAATATAAGATTACGGAATTCTTCTAAATGCACTGCCGTTATGCCGCCATGGCTTTAAGCCAACTTCCGTTCGTTAAAGAAGGTTTATTAACTTAAATATGTTAAACTAATGATTTGAAGCATTTCGATATCGATTGCTAAATGTGTATATACAAGAAAATCAACTTTATACATAAATATAAGACTACGGAATTCTTCCAAATGTATTGTCGTTATGCTGCCATGGCTTTACATCAATTTCAATACGTTAAAGAAGGCTAATTAACTTAAATATGTTAAACTAATGATTTGAGGTATTTCGATATCGATTGCTTAATGCATATATACCAGAAAATCAACTTTATACCTAAATATAAGACTACGGAATTCTTCCAAATGTACTGTGGTTATGCCGCCATGGCTTTATATCAACTTCAATACGTTAAAGAAGGTTAATTAACTTAAATTTGTTAAACTAATGATTTGAAGCATTTCGATATCGATAGCTAAATGTGTATATAAAAGAAAATCGAATTTATACCTAAACATAAGATCACGGAATTCTTCCAAATGTACTGTCGTTATGCCGCCATGTCTTTATGTCACCTTCATTACGTTAAAGAAGATTAACTAACTTAAATATGTTAAACGAATGCTATGAAGCATAGAACTGAAGTTGGCTTTAACGGTACACTTCAGTGCGTTAAAGAAGGTTTATTAACTTAAACATGTTAAACTAATGATTTCTGGCATTTCGATATGGATTGCTAAATGTGTATATACAAGGAAATCGAATTTATACCTAAATATAAGATAACGGAATTCTTCTAAATGCACTGCCGTTATGCCGTTAAGGCTTTATGTAGACTTCAGTTCGTTAAAGAAGGTTAACTAACTTAAATATGTTTAACGAATGCTATGAAGCATTTCGATATCAATAGCTAAATGTTTATATACAAGAAAATCGACTTTTTACCTAAATATAAAATTATAACATTACGGAATTCTTCTAAATGCACTGCTGTTATACCGTTAAGGCTTTGTATAGACTTCAGTATGCTAAAAAATGTTTATTAACTTAATATGTTAAACTAATGATTTGAAGTATTTCGATATCGATAGCTAAATGTGTATGTACAGGAAAATCGACTTTATACCTAATATAAGATTACGGAATTCTTCTAAATGCACTGCCGTTATGCCGCCATGGCTTTAAGCCAACTTCCGTTCGTTAAAGAAGGTTTATTAACTTAAATATGTTAAACTAATGATTTGAAGCATTTCGATATCGATTGCTAAATGTGTATATACAAGAAAATCAACTTTATACATAAATATAAGACTACGGAATTCTTCCAAATGTATTGTCGTTATGCTGCCATGGCTTTACATCAATTTCAATACGTTAAAGAAGGCTAATTAACTTAAATATGTTAAACTAATGATTTGAGGTATTTCGATATCGATTGCTTAATGCATATATACCAGAAAATCAACTTTATACCTAAATATAAGACTACGGAATTCTTCCAAATGTACTGTGGTTATGCCGCCATGGCTTTATATCAACTTCAATACGTTAAAGAAGGTTAATTAACTTAAATTTGTTAAACTAATGATTTGAAGCATTTCGATATCGATAGCTAAATGTGTATATAAAAGAAAATCGAATTTATACCTAAACATAAGATCACGGAATTCTTCCAAATGTACTGTCGTTATGCCGCCATGTCTTTATGTCACCTTCATTACGTTAAAGAAGATTAACTAACTTAAATATGTTAAACGAATGCTATGAAGCATAGAACTGAAGTTGGCTTTAACGGTACACTTCAGTGCGTTAAAGAAGGTTTATTAACTTAAACATGTTAAACTAATGATTTCTGGCATTTCGATATAGATTGCTAAATGTGTATATACAAGGAAATCGAATTTATACCTAAATATAAGATAACGGAATTCTTCTAAATGCACTGCCGTTATGCCGTTAAGGCTTTATGTAGACTTCAGTTCGTTAAAGATGGTTTATTAACTTAAATATGTTAAACTAATGATTTGAAGCATTTCGATATCGATTGCTAAATGTGTATATACAAGAAAATTGACTTTACACCTAAATATAAAATTATAACATTACGTAATTCTTCTAAATGCACTGCCGTTATACCGTTAAGGCTTTATGTAGACTTCAGTAAGCTAAAAGATGTTTATTAACTTAATATGTTAAACTAATGATTTGAAGCATTTAGATATCGATAGCTAAAGATGTATATACCAGAAAATCGACTTCGTACCTAAATATAAGATTATTGAGTTCTTCTACATGTACTGCCGTTATGCCTCCATGGCTGTATGCCCACTTCAGATCGTTAAAGAAGGTTTATTTACTTAAATATGATAAACTTATGAGCTGAAGCTTTCCTATATCGGTTGCTAAATGTGTATATACAAGAAAACCGATTTCATACCTAAATAAAAATTACGGAATTCACCCAAACATACTGCCGCATACTGCCAACATATGCCGCTATGGCTTTATGTAAACTTCAGTAAGATAAAGAAGGTAAATTAACCGAAATATGCTAAACCTGTTATTTGAAGCATTTCGATATCGGTTGCTAAATGTGTATATACACCAAAATCGACTTTATACCTAAATATAAGATTACGGAATTCTTCTAAATGCACTGCCGTTATGCCGCCGTTGTTTGTATCAACTTCAATACGTTAAAGAAGGTTAATTATTTTAAATATGTTAAACTAATGGTTTGAAGTATTTCGATATCGACTGCTAAATGTGTAAATACAACAAAATCGACTTTATACCTAAATATAAAATTATAATATTACGGAGTTCTTCTAAATGCACTGCCGTTATGCCGTTAAGGCTTTATGTAGACCTCATTAAGCTAAAAAATGTTTATTAACTTAATATGTTAAACTAATGATTTGCAGCATTTCGATATCGATTGCTAAATGTGTTTACACAAAAAAATCGAATTTATACCTAAATATAAGCCGTTATGCCGCCATGGCTTTGTGTTAACTTCAGTGCGTTAAAGTAGGTTTGTTAACTTAAATATGTTAAACTAATGATTTGAAGCATTTTGCCGTTATGCCGCCATTTCTTTGTATTAACTTCAGTGCGTTAAAGTAGGTTTGTTAACTTAAATATGTTAAACTAATGATTTGAGGCATTTCGATATCGATTGCTAAATATGTATATACAAGAAAATCGACTTTATAGCTAAATATAAGATTACGGAATTCTTCTAAATGCTCTGCCGTTATGTAGTTATGGCTTTATGTTAACTTCAGTGCGTTAAAGTAGGTTTGTTAACTTAAATATGTTAAATTAATGATTTAACGCATTTTGATATCGATTGCTAAATGAGTATATACAAGAAAATCGACTTTATACCTAAATATAGGATTACGCAATTCTTCTAAATGCTTTGCCGTTAAGGCGTTTGTAGACTTCAGTAAGATAAAGAGGGTTAATTAACGTAAATATGTTAAACTAATGATTTGAGGCATTTCGATATCGATTGCTAAATGTGTATATACAAGAAAATCGACTTAATATCTAAATATAAGATTACGGAATTCTTCCAAATGTACTGTCGTTATGTCGCCATGGCTTTATATCACCTTCAATACGTTAAAGAAGCTTTATTAACTTAAATATGTTAAACTAATGATTTGAAGATTTTCGAAATCGATTGCTAAATGCATATATACAACAAAATCGAATTTATACCTAAATATAAGATTACGGAATTCACCTACATGCATTGCCGTTATGCCGTTACGGCGTTTGCAGACTTCAGTTAGATAGAGAGGGTTAATTAACTTAAATATGTTAAACTAATGATTTGAGGCATTTCGATATCGATTGCTAAATGTGTATATACAAGAAATTCGACTTAATACCTAAAAATAAGGTTACGGAATTCTTCTACATGCACTGCCGTTATGCCGTCATGGCTTTGTGTTTACTTCGGTTTAAAGTAGGTTTTTTAACTTAAATATGTCAAACTAATGATTTGAAGCATTTCGATATCGATTGCTAAATGAGTATATACAAGAAAATCGACTTTATACCTAAATATAAGATTACGGAATTCACCTACATGCATTGCCGTTATGCCGTTACGGCGTTTGCAGACTTCAGTTAGATAAGAGGGTTAATTAACTTAAATAAGTTAAACTAATGATTTGAGGCATTTCGATATCGATTGCTAAATGTGTATATACAAGAAATTCGACTTAATACCTAAAAATAAGATTACGGAATTCTTCTACATGCACTGCCGTTATGCCGTCATGGCTTTGTGTTTACTTCAGTGCGTTAAGGTAGGTTTGTTAACTTAAATATGTCAAACTAATGATTTGATGCATTTCGATATCGATTGCTAAATGTGTATATACAAGAAAATCGACTTTAAACCTAAATATAAGATTACGTAATTCTTCTAAATGCTTTGCCGTTATGCCGTTAAGGCGTTTGTAGACTTTAGTAAGATAATGAGGGTTAATTAGCTTAAATATGTTAAACTAATGATTTGAAGCATTTCGATATCGATTGCTAACTGTGTATATACAACAAAATCGACTTTATACCTAAATATAAGATTACGTAATTCTTCTAAATGCTTTGCCGTTATGCCGTTAAGGCGTTTGTAGACTTTAGTAAGATAAAGAGGGTTAATTAGCTTAAATATGTTAAACTAATGATTTGAAGCATTTCGATATCGATTGCTGAATGAGTATATACAACAAAATCGACTTTAAACCTAAATATAAGATTACGTATTTCTTCTAAATGCACTGCCGTTATGCCGTTAAGGCGTTTGTAGACTTCAGTAAGATAAAGGGGGTTAATTAACTTAAATATGTTAAACTAATGGTTTGAGACATTGCTAAATGTGTATATACAACAAAATCGACTTTATACATAAATATAAGATTACGGAAATCTTCCAAATGCACTGCCGTTATACCGTTACGGCTTTATGTTAACTTCAGTTAGTTAAAGAAGGTTTATTAACTTAAATATGTTAAACCAGTTATTTGAAGCATTTCGATATCGTTTGCTTAATGCATATAAAAAAGAAAATCGACTTTATACCTAAATATAAGATTACGGAATTCTTCCAAATGTACTGTCGTTATGCCATCATGGCTTTATATCAACTTCAATACGGTAAAAAAGGTTAATTAACTTAAATATGTTAAACTAATGATTTGATGCATTTAGATATCGATTGCTAAATGTGTATATACAAAAAAATCGAATTTATACCTAAATATAAGATTACGGATTTCTTCTACATGCACTGCCGTAATGCCGCCATGGCTTTGTGTTAACTTCAGTGCGTTAAAGTAGGTTTGTTAACTTAAATATGTCAAACTAATGATTTGAAGCATTTCGATATCGATTGCTAAATCAGTATATACAAGAAAATCGACTTTATACCTAAATATAAGATTACGTAATTCTTCTAAATGCTTTGCCGTTATGCCGTTAAGGCGTTTGTAGACTTCAGTAAGATAAAGAGGGTTAATTAACTTAAATATGTTAAACTAATGATTTGAGGCATTTCTATATCGATTGCTAAATGTGTATATAAAAGAAAATCGACTTTATACCTAAATATAAGATTACGGAATTCTTTAAATGCACTGCCGTTATGGCTTTATGTTAACTTCAGTTCGTTTAAGAAGGTTTATTAACTAAAATATGTTACACTAGTTATTTGAAGCATTTCGAAATCGTTCGCTTAATGCATATATACAAGAAATCGATTTTATACCTAAATATATGATTACGGAATTCTTCCAAATGTACTGTCGTTATGCCACCATGGCTTTATATCAACTTCAATACGTTAAAAAAGGTTAATTAACTTAAATATGTTAAACTAATGATTTGAAGCATTTAGATATCGATTGCTAAATGTGTATATACAAAAAAAATCGAATTTATACCTAAATATAAGATTAAAGATTTCTTCTACATGAACTGCCGTTATGTCGCCATGGCTTTGTGTTAACTTCAGTGCGTTAAAGTAGGTTTGTTAACTTAAATATGTCAAACTAACGATTTGAAGCATTTCGATATCGATTACTAAATGAGTATTACAAGAAAATCGACTTTATACCTAATTAAAAGATTATGTACTTCTTCTAAATGCTTTGCCGTTATGCCGTTAAGGCGTTTGTAGACTTCAGTAAGATAAAGAGGGTTAATTAACTTACATATATTAAACTAATGACTTGAGGCATTTCGATATCGATTGCTAAATGTGTATATACAAGAAAATCGACTTTATACCTAAATATATGATAACGGAATTCTTCTACATACACTGCCGTTATGCCGTTAAGGCGTTTGTAGACTTCAGTAAGATAAAGTGGGTTAATTAACTTAAATATGTTAAACTAATGATTTGAGGCATTTCGATATCGATTGCTAAATGTGTATATAAAAGAAAATCGACTTTATACCTAAATATAAGATAACGGAATTCTTCTAAATGCACTGCCGTTATGCAGTTATGGCTTTATGTTAACTTCTGTTCGTTAAAGAAGGTTTATTAACTTAAATATGTTAAACTAATGATTTGAAGATTTTCGAAATCGATTGCTAAATGCATATATACAAGAACATCTTCTTTATACCTAAATAAAAGATAACGGAATTCTTCCAAATGTACTGTCGTTAAGCCGTTATGGCTTTATATCACCTTCAGTACGTTAAAGAAGGTTAATTAACTTAACTTGTTTAACTAATGATTTGAAGCATTTCGATATCGATTGCTAAACGCGTATATACAACAAAATCGACTTTATACTTAAATATGAGCTTACGGAATTCTTCTAAATGCACTGTCGTTATGCCGCCATGGCTATATATCACCTTCATTACGTTAAAGAAGGTTAACTAACTTAAATATGTTAAACTAATGATTTGAAGATTTTCGATATCGATTGCTAAATGTGTAAGTACAAGAAAATCGACTATATACCTAAATATATGATTACGGAATTCTTCTACATGCACTGTCGTTATGCTGCCATGGCTTTATATCACCTTCATTACGTTAAAGAAGATTAATTAACTTAAATATGTTAAACTAATGATTTGAAGCATTTCGATATCGATTGCTAAATGTGTATATACAACAAAATTGACTATATACCTAAATATAAGACTACGGAATTCTTCTACATGCACTGTCGTTATGCCGCCATGGCTTTATATCACCTTCATTACGTTAAAGAAGGTTAATTAACTTAAATATGTTAAACTAATGATTTGAAGCATTTCGATATCGATTGCTAAATGTGTATACACAAGAAAATCGACTTTATACCTAATATAAGATTACGGAATTCTTCTAAATGCACTGCCGTTATGCCGCCATGGCTTTGTGCCAACTTTCGTTCGTTAAAGAAGGTTTATTAACTTAAATATGTTAAACTAATGATTTGAAGCATTTCGATATCGATTGCTTAATGCGTATATATAACAAAATCGGCTTTAAACCTAAATATAAGATTACGGAATTCTTCTAAATGCACTGTCGTTATGCCGCCATGGCTTTATATCACCTTCGTTACGTTAAAGAAGGTTAACTAACTTAAATATGTTAAACTAATGATTTGAAGCGTGTCGATATCGATTGCTAAATGTGTATATAAAAAAAAAATCGACTTTTTACCTATATATAAGATTAGGGAATTCTTCCAAATGCACTGCCGTTATACCGTTTCGGATTTATGTAAACTTCAGTAAGATAAAGAAGGTTAATTAACTTAAATATGTTAAACTAATGATTTGAAGCATTTCGATATCGATTGCTAAATGTGTATACACAAGAAAATCGACTTTATACCTAATATAAGATTACGGAATTCTTCTAAATGCACTGCCGTTATGCCGCCATGGCCTTAAGCCAACTTCAGTTCGTTAAAGAAGGTTTATTAATTTAAATATGTTAAACCAGTTATTTGAAGCATTTCGATATCGATTGCTTAATGCATATATACCAGAAAATCGACTTTATACCTAAATATAAGACTACGGAATTCTTCCAAATGTACTGTCGTTACGCCGCCATGGCTTTATATCAACTTCAATACGTTAAAGAAGGTTAATTAACTTAAATATGTTAAACTAATGATTTGAAGCATTTCGATATCGATTGCTAAATGCGTATATAGAACAAAATCGACTTTATATCTAAATATAAGATTACGGAATTCTTCTGCATGCACTGTCGTTATGCCGCCATGGCTTTACATGACCTTTATTACGTTAAAGAAGGTTAACTAACTTAAATATGTTAAACTAATGATTTGAAGCATTTCGATATCGATAGCTAAATGTGTAAACACAAGAAAATCGACTTTATACCTAATATAAGATTACGGAATTCTTCTAAATGCACTGCCGTTATGCCGCCATGGCTTTAAGCCAACTTCCGTTCGTTAAAGAAGGTTTATTAACTTAAATATGTTAAACTAATGATTTGAAGCATTTCTATATCGATTGCTAAATGTGTATATACAAGAAAATCAACTTTATACATAAATATAAGACTACGGAATTCTTCCAAATGCATTGTCGTTATGCTGCCATGGCTTTACATCAACTTCAATACGTTAAAGAAGGTTAATTAACTTAAATATGTTAAACTTATGATTTGAAGCATTTCGATATCGATTGCTAAATGCGTATATACAACAAAATCGACTTTATACCTAAATATAAGATTACGGAATTCTTCTGCATGCACTGTCGTTATGCCGCCATGGCTTTATATGACCTTCATTACGTTAAAGAAGGTTAACAAACTTAAATATGTTAAACTAATGATTTGAAGCATTTCGATATCGATAGCTAAATGTGTATACACAAGAAAATCGACTTAATACCTAATATAAGATTACGGAATTCTTCCAAATGCACTGCCGTTATACCGTTTTGGATTTATGTAAACTTCAGTAAGATAAAGAAGGTTAGTAACTTAAATATGTTAAACTAATGATTTGAAGCATTTCGATATCGATAGCTAAATGTGTATACACAAGAAAATCGACTTTATACCTAATATAAGATTACGGAATTCTTCTAAATGCACTGCCGTTATGCCGCCATGGCATTATGCCAACTTCCGTTCGTTAAAGAAGGTTAATTAACTTAAATATGTTAAACTAATGATTTGAAGCGTTTCGATATCGATTGCTAAATGTGTATATACAAGAAAATCGACTTTATGCGTAAATATAAGACTACGGAATTATGGCTTTATGTCAACTTCAGTTCGATAAAGGAGGTTTATTAACTTAAATATGTTAAACCAGTTATCTGAAGCATTTCGATATCGATTGCGAAATGTGTATATACAACAAAATCGACCTTATACATAAATATAAGACTTCGGAATTCTTCCAAATGTACTGTCGTTATGCCGCCATGGCTTTATGCCAACTTCAATACGTTGAAGAAGGTTAATTAACTTAAATATGTTAAACTAATGATTTGAAGCATTTCGATATCGATAGCTAAATGTGTATATACAAGAAAATCG